>PVLD010006401.1:0-101130 GCA_004027595.1 Dinomys branickii | reverse complement strand
TGGGGCTTTCCCACGTCTCGCCCCGGCAGCCTGGTCCGCCCTACCACATCTCCCCCGGCATCTCAGAGAAATACGCCCAGTTTAAACTTCCCAGCCGAGGTCCCGGCATTCATGCTCGCCAAGTCTGTCTCGAGCTGGTGGTGTTTATTAAGGAGGTTCGCTCCCTTGCTGCTCACCTGGTCGCCATCTTCCCCGGAGCTCCCTGTCTCAAAATTTTTAAACACCACTGTAGCTAACTGCTGATGAAGCCCCAGTGTGTATCTCCAAGCTTGACCTCTGACCTCATCTTGAGATTTCTATGCCAACTGCATGGTCAGCATCTCTGCTTGGGTGTCTCATGAGCTTATGCTCAAATGCTAAGCCCCTCCTCTCCTCATCACACAGGAATTCTTGTAGTCCTCCCCATTTCCATGAATGGTTAACTCTTTCCTTCTAGTTGCTCAGACCAAAAACAGTAGAGACAACTTTCACTCTCACCCTGCAGCCACTCCACCAGAAAACTTTATGCTATGCATTCTACCTTCAGAGTACCTCAATGATTCCACCCCTGTTCCCAACCTCCCTATCTGTATACATTGGGCTTTAAATTGTTCTCACCTCAGCCCTGGGTTATGGGAACAGCCTCCTAACTCAGCTTCCAGTTTCTGACTTCACCAGACCTCAGGGTCAGCTCGCAAAACAGCGTCCAGCATTGTTGCTTTTCCTTTCACAACAAACCGTATCCTATCACCTCTGTGCTCAAAACCCTCCAATGGCTGCAAGCATGCGCAGAAAGGAAGCCCGCCACGCCCTTCATGTTTAGCTTCTGCTCATTCTCCCTCTCCTCTCTGCATTGCTCCTGACACTCCTGCCTGCTGACATTCTTTACTCCGCCAACTTTGCAGTTCTGCCCTCACTATGCAAATCCTCCCAGCCCCCGCCCCAATGCCCGTTCTCTACCCACCTCTCATCAGATCTTGTTCTATGGTACTAAGCATATCCAACAAAAATACCATTCATTTACTTACTGTTTCCCTTAGAGAAATAAACCCTATAGAGCAAGACTTTTGATCTACTTTGTTCACAGTAACAATCTGTGGCCCTAGAATAGCGCCTGGCAGATGGGATACAGGGCCAGTGATCACTGAGTACATAAAGGAAACATGAGTTGAAGCTATGACTGTAAAGGAGTTCTTGCAAAGAGGACAGACAGGTAGACTGAGAATGGAAGAGGGAAGAGAGAAAAAGGCCTGCTACATAGCCACATCTAAAGAGCAGAGTAAAAACAAGCAGTGAGATTCTTGAAGAAGGCTGGGCAGGTTTAGGGAAAGATTGAAGAGCTGTGAAGATGGCAATGACACCCTTGTCAGACCCTTAACCTTGTGTTTAGGAAGACCAAGGCCTCAGAGCCAGCGTGCTGGGCCGTGGAGAGAATGGCGAGCGGTGGATGAGTGGGTCCAGGAAGACTGATTCTGTCTGTAAGCAGAGGGAAGATGGGAGGTGGAACCAGACCTCCGCAGGAACCCAAGGACCACAGCTGATGAATTTCATCACTAAACTAGATGGTGCGTTTACTCACAGCCTTGGCTGCCTGCATTTTGAGATGAACACTATCCAACTTACTTACCTCCACTGACTAACACTCATTCAGCTTTTCTCCCTTGAAAATGCCGACAGCCTGTGTCTCACTACTTTTCAGTTGTCAATAGTCAAGTCAGTCGTCAGGAGCCTGTGGATTTGGCAGCCCAGGGAGAACTCTAGATGATCATTCAGGAGGGGAGATGCAGCCCTTCCCCAGTGCCCACAGCTAGCTGAGTGGCCTGGGTAGAGCTGGGGGCACATTGTTGTCCCCTACTCCACTGTGCTGCCTTAGAATGGGAGTCAGACAGGGGAGAGGAAAAGGAGAAAGTATCCACATTTAGGGAAGGTAGCCACAGCCTGAAGCCCGCATTCTGATGGGGATGCACAGTTTCCTTTGTTGGCAAGATCCGGATTAGACTTGTGCCTGATTCACTGGAGCACAGCCCAGGAAGCCTTCGAGGTGGGCTTGTCCCCAGCCACAGAGGCGGAAAATCAATTTGGCTGGCAAACGAGAGCCCCCAAGAGCTCAGTCCACGCTCCATAATCCTATCCACTAGCAGCTGAGGAAATAGATGCCTGAGCCCTCACATATTCATGGGGGCTGCGAGGCATAAATCAGGCTTTAAGGATTGGCGGCAAAGGGAAGGGACGCTCTGCCTGGCTACTAATTAATCAAGCGCAGACCACCTATCCCCGGCAACCTGGGACAGAGCCACACACACAGGCGGGCCCAGGCTGCTGCTGCTGTGTTTCCCCCTTTCTTTTCCATTTCAATTAAAACAGATATTGGATGAAATTTTCCCCTTTAGCTGGTGCTGCTCATGCATCCCCCTGTTCTTCCTTTAATTAAAAACATGCTTATTGCAATACTTGCCAGAATCACTTTAACGGTATTTTAATTGTAATGTCTCTGCCTGATTAAAAAAAGAAAATATGAACTAGAAAGTGTTTGCAAAAATGTTCTCAGGATGCAGGAGGAGAATAAAGCAGCTCCCCAGCACGGAAGCCGCACACTGACTCCCTGATTAGCCTGGTGCTGCATTCCCATGGGGAGCACGGAAAAGGAAACACACATACGCACATGTATATGAACTAAAGCCACCGGCTCGGAGTCACCAGCAATAGCAGTTTGGAAAAACAGTTTTCATCAGCTCAGATTTCCTCGGCAGGAAACAGAAGTGCATCCAGCTGAAAATGCCACGCTCCGGACAAGCCCATTCCGTGCGGCCGGCCTGGTTTGCACTGTTCTTCGCAAGGGGCACATAGCCTTTGGGGCAAGAGCAGCTGGGCCAGGTTAATTGCCTTCCAGTTCTGACAATCCTCCAGGGTTCTTTTATTATTTTAGGCTGTTCTCAAACTTGAGCACACATCAGAATCACCTGGAAATCCTAAAACACAGCCGAAGGGCAGGGCAGGCTCACCCAAAGAATTTGTTTGCTCTGGGGCCCAGAAATGTGTGTTATGTTCAAGTTCCCAGGTTTGTGCAATCGGTACTCATACACTAGTGTATATTTATTAAGTGATTGTTCCATGGACTCAGTGTCCATGGTCCGGGGATGTTTGCTATCATCTAAGCCATTTTGACAAGCTTGTAATTATGATTCAATTCCCTTCATCATTCCACCAACATTTACTCTTATTATCCTGCTCCTTTGTCAGGCACTAAAGTAAAAATGTTAAAAACAGACAAACAAACATTTAAAAACAAAAACAACTTGTTATTCCAAATGGTCCCGTGACATGGAATTGTTCCAGGTAAACAGAAATACCCTATTCTTAGCGAGCTGGCCTGCTTTACCCCTAACTGAGAGAGCAGATGAAGGTTATGATTCAGACTACCGCTTTCTCTACAAAACATAAATCTCACTGTTAATTTGATAACTGATCTCACTCTATACTAATTGAAAGATAGATGTTTGTGGAAGAAAAATTATATAGAAATACTTTGTAAAAGTCAAACGTAGCATTTGTCATTATAGCTGTTAACAATTCTTACACTAAATCTTAATTTTCTTTCTAGCCCCAGAAAATCCTAACTTTTTTTTTTAACCCACAGAGCTTCTTGTGTGTAAGTCTTCAGGGCCTTGAGCTGTTCCATGGCTTCCAAAAATGCTATTTAAGACTTTAGAGGAAAACTATTGCTAAAGAGAAACCAAAAAAAGGACTAAGAAAACCTGTTTTCTCCAACATCTGCACTAAGCAGATAAAAATCTCCCCAGCTACCAAACTCATTCTGATAATAAATACCTTCCTTTCTCTTCATCAGGGTTCCCATAGCACAGACCCAGTCACATTTCTGACCAGCCTACAGCTGGCTACATTTCTCTGAGCAGACTCTTCTTTCAGAAGATTTCAAATATAATTATTCTCTAACTATTGTAAACACGGATTGGCTAGCACTTAATAGCATTACCAAGGAAAGATATTTCTACTGGCCATTTTTAAAAATGAGAATATCTCTTACCATTACCTGGCCCCAAGAACATCATACACGACATGAGAAACAATAGCACTGAAACACTTAGTCTCCAATATATTTTCAGCTGCACAAGAATCTCGGATTTCTAGGTCCCTTCCCAGTCTGGATAAGTAGGATCGAGGGATCGTTCTCCAACAAATGAGACAAAGAAAGAAAGACCAGTCCTGAAGGACTCTGTAAGCCATGCTGAGTTTAGACTTGAAGTTAAGGGTTAATGGAAAGACAGCAAAGGGTTTTAAGTAAGGAAGTTTGAAACATTTATCTCTCATTACTGAAAATATTGTAGCTTCTGTGCTAGGAAGAGACTGGTCCCTTTTGGTAGCATTTTTCATATTATAATGTACAAGTTGTCAGGACATAAAACTGTAAATTGTTAAATATCTATCTATCTGTCTGTCTGCCTATCTATTGAAGGCATGTCCTTTCTCACTGCAATGGCTTATCTTTCATTTAAGGCTAATCAAGTGTGTCTGGGACTGTTCTCTGCAGGGAAATAATGTAAGTCATTGTCTGGTTGGGGAAAATAAGGGGTTTCAGAGCCAAGTGTCCCCCACATTAAAAAGCTTTTGTCTCTGATCTCCTGATATACAAGAAAAAATGAAATTGGTCCCTGTCTGGACTAACCCACTAGCATTTGAGGGTACTAGGAACAGCTCTGATTATTTAGAAATTCACAACTGACATTAATCTGCCTGTTTAGGTCAAAGACTCCTTCATTGGTTCATTAATGCAATAATTAATCAACCACCTTTTACATACCTGGGGATATGAGGGCACTGGCCATGTAAAGGGAAGCAGAAGCAGACCTGGCTACTACATTCTTAAGCTTATAGCACTGATCTTTATAATCTTTCCCCAAGGTGGAACAAAGGAAAAAAACATACTAATAGTATATTTGTGAAGAACTGAATGTGAAAATAAATTAAGTTCTTAGCCAATTAAAATTTTATCAATGACCTACTTAGCTTTGGATATGGCCAAAGCCTCCTCCCAATAAAATAAGTAGTACCAACTTGTTGGCAAGAAAGTCCTGACACATAGAGAAGCACAAGGTAAAGGAAGCAGGAATAGATCTCAAAAATTGCCCGTTTAATTCGTGTAATGTGGACTTCCGCATCAAACCTCTCCTTTGGAACGTGTACAGAACAACCCCCCACTTAGAGCCATGCTTGGAACTACAGGAAGGAAGTTCACTGATTCCTCTCCTGGTCTTCCTCCACTGACCTGCCCACAGAAACTATATCACCATCGAGTAGAGGTTTCTGCAAGCCATTTTCCTACTGCAAAGGAAAGGCAATCACCACCATTTCCATTTTGTGCTTCAATTCAAAGATGAGAGGCCTGGCCCAAAGCCATCCGAGAGTCTGTGACTGCCTCAGACTCGAGCTCGAGCTCCAGCACGCTGCCCCAAATGCAGTCGCCTTCTTCTGCTGTCTGTCCGCAACCATCCCTCCCCCGCCTCCAGGGTAGCTGTGTTTCAACTAAGAAATGAGCAGATTCAATGTTTTATCTCCTTCTGGAAGATAAATGATTTTAAATTCAGTAGTTTGCAACAATGTGTGTGAGCCCACAAAACCTCTCACACTGAAGCAGAGGTTGAGCAGTCACAGAAGGAAACATCATGTAGAGCAGTTCATTTGTATCAAAATGTGAGCCTGTCTTCCAGTGGATGTTTCTCTGTAGGTAAGAGGCACCTGCTAAGTGACTCACACAGGCCTGAGGACAGAGAGACATGGTCATACTTGGGGAGGCCCCATTTCCCCGTGTCCCTAAATAACTGCATCATGAGGTGTTACCTGAGGCACACTGCCACAGAATCTGCAGCTAGCTCAGGGGTAACCGGGAAAAGTGATGTACACAATCCCCGGAATAGAAAGGCTGCCCTGATGCTTGGTGCCTCACTCTGTCTTCAGACGCATGCAGAGCTCAAAGAAACCCAACAGCGAGCGCAGTGGTCAGGAATAGAAGTTTCACCTCAGTAACTCAAGAATGTGCATTTCCGTGCTAGAGAAACCTCAGGTACAATAGGCTCAAAAAGATCTAAGTGTCCTTGAAACTGAACTAAAGAGAGAGTCTCGAGAAAACAAGACCAATTTCCAAGATGCAGAAGCAAATCAGGCTGCCATGCAGTCGAAGAGACAGAAAGAATGGAAACAACCTAACAGGACGGTTCCCCCGCTCCTGTGCATCCCCTTCCTCTCTCACCGCGGAGGGAGCACTCAAGGCACATCCTGAAGATAAAGATGCAAAAGCAGCCGTGCTCTTTACTGCTCAGCTCGTTCTTTCAGTCATCCAGTGTGTCTTACACACAGACGCAGCCACTGTAAACAAAACTGTAAGTTAGGCCCGATAGTCAGCCATTTCTTCCATTGTCTATTAACCCAAAAGAAACAACTAACGTTTATTGTTTCCTCTGGACCAGGGTCTGTGCTAAGGGCTTAACAAATATGTCCTCATTTAATACTCAAAATTCTCAGAGAAGGGCCCCCACATGTTGTTCCACTGCTACACAAAAACAAGCAATACATGCTAGCTACTTTTGTACTGTCGCTGCCACTACAGTCAGGCTTTTCCAAGAAAGGAAACAAATGAAGGTGTGCACGGGTCTCCATCTCCCCAAGGTCACAGAGGTGGTATGTGCTGAAGCTGAAATTCAGGGTTGGTTCTTTCTGGCTTAAAAGCTTCTCAAGCATTTAACTGCTTTGGTATACACCAATAGACCAAGAAATAGAAAATCACATTAAGCCAGGGCACTATTAAGCAGCAGTAGAGACTGGAAACAAGTTTCTGCTCAAGCATTTTAAAGCAAGGGCATTGTGAGTGGTAAGAAACTATAAAATGTCTTTCTTTTACATTGTTTATACATAAGGTACACAATATAATTTTACATATATGATATATACAACATGTATATATATTATCTATAGTGATGACTATAGTCGAGGAAATTAACACATTTATCATCTCAGTTACTGCACGTTGTATGTATGGATAGGGGAAGGAGGAAAGAGACATTGAAAATCTAAAATTTCAGCATTAGTGGAGAGTTCTTCCTCCCCGCATTCTTTACTGTTCTTTATCTCTAGTTCACTTCACATCAAGTTACTTGACCACCAGATCAGAAGGATTCACTGCTTCTTTCAGGAAATACAAATGCTTCCTCACTACAAGCTACAGCCCCAGATCTTTGCCAGGGATGCCTAAGTCTCTCACAAGTGAGCTAATATTCCTTCTTTGTTATTATGGTTCATTATAATTACTTGTAATAAAAACAATAAATTTTAATTCAGGAAAGCCTATGGCCATTGGGCATCTTAACATGAAAGAAAAATATATAATTGACAAAATCAAGGCAATATGCCTATTTCTACCCCAGCTTATTAGACTAATTGATTAATTCTCTTTTGTGTTTAACAGTACCCTCAAAATATTTTTTAAAAGAGAGGAAAAAGGAGGAACATAAAGATAGTAAATAAATGAATTCTAGATCTTTCTCTAATTAAAGTAAAAAATAATAAATATAGGCTAAGTATTATATCATGATGGCAAAAATATCTGGCACTTGCCAAGAACTGATATACATAGCCTCATAAATAATGGTGACAACTTTATTTCTGGTGTTATTTCCCAGCCACCACAAAGAAATATACACTTCTTTTCACCAAAAGCTCACATGTTTAAGAAAAAAAGTCAACTCTATTTTAAAGTTGGAAATATCAGTTAAACAGAGAGTTTAAGGTTCTTGAGGGCGCACAAGTAAAAGATTTTGTTTCCTCAATTTAAGAGCCTGTTCCTCCACATAAATAGAAAAATAATGCAAAGAATACATTTTTCCAAGAAGAAGCTCTGAATACACTTGCTCAGTGACCTAGTTTCAATTCTAGTTATCATTAATCCTTTCAAAGTACATCTACTTCCTGTAGAATGCATTGTGTGTAATGTAAAAATAGCCAAGAAAGAACTTCCACCATAATGCCTTTTATTTTATTGGCTAAAGTCTTCTGAAGAAAATGTTTTTAGACTTGAAATTAACCTGTATGTTGAATCACAAAAATGAAGAAATCCCACTCAGCTACTTTCCCCGTCTGATGAGTGGGTCTGAAAAACACAGGCAGTAACAGAACCCAGAGAGTGAGTTGCTGGTGCTGCTGCTGATGATAATGACTTAATCTCACATTTGAACAGTGCTCTCACACATAATACAGACCATAAAGGATACCAGAGGTTGAAAGCTACATTGTATCCACCACATACTTGAGAGTTGGGATTCTTCATCATAAAAATATTCTTCAAAAGGCTTTTAGAAACAGAAAAAGAATAACAGCAATGAATTTCATCCTCCTAAGATCTCATAATGATATGGATAGTCATGTAATTGTGTCAACTGTATCTCTATATATTGTGTGGGACTATATATGAACATATATGTATTTTCAAGGCCATGCTTATGTACATATGAGATAGACAGATATGTATATGTATGTATGCATGTGTGTGTGGTGTGGGTATGTGTATGTGGAGGGGTGTGTGTCATTGAGAACAATGAAGAATAATGAAAGTAAATTAATTGGGAAAACAATATTAAAAAGAGCAAGGATTGTTAATACATAGACATTAGGCTCCATCCAGTAGCTAACTTCTGCATCATCTGTTTGTCCACCGATTCAAAGACCAACAGAGAATTTCTGAGCCCTCCCTCACCATGGGCCAGACACATTCTAGACCCTGAAGGGAAAGCAGGAAGCAAACTGATCAATGCTTTCCCTCTCTGAGCTGATTTTAGTAGAGGAGATGATTTTAAAAAATGCATTTATAATATATCGTGTGGTTGTAAGAACTGTGAAGAAAAATAAAGTAAAACAAGAGAAAAGGGACGAGTGGGGAGTGGCTGCCATTTTGGAAAGAAGGCCAGCAAACCCTCTGCGATGAGCTCATGCTTTCTCAAAAAGAAATGGAAGGAGAGAACGCGCCACACAAATCTGAAAGACAAATATTTCAGGCAAAGGGCATCAGAGACAAAGGTCCTGAGGAGGACTGTTTGTAGAAGAATTGGAACGGAGTAAATAAAGAATACAAAGCTGAAGAAGGAATTGGAGGCTAAATAATAGAACTTTGAATTTCATTCCTCATGAGATCAGAAGCTATTAAGGGATTTTTAAGTGAGTAACAAGATCTGAACTATTTTTAAAAGACATGGCCTATAAAGTGTTAGAATTAATTTATAACATATAGTATAAACGCCAAATACCAGTGACTTAAACATATGAACTCTTCTTTTTCAAATTAAAAATAAAGCAATTTGAGGACAGCAGCCCGTGACATGACTAACAGGGCACCTTCAAAGTCCTCCTGGGTTCCTCTGCCCTTTTTTTTCCTTATTCTCAACAAATAACCTCAGGATCTGAAATGCGGCTGGAACTTAGCTGTCACATTTACATACAAGGAAGTGGGGAAAAGAAAGAACAAACTCGCTTCCTCCTGGGTTAACTGTACCTCAGGGGATTTCCCTGTTACCCTACACGACATTCCTCTTACACCTCATTGGCCAACTTTTTAGCTGGAAAACTATATCTAGCTATGAGGTAGACCAGAAAATATAACATTTAAGCTGAGTATAATGCTACAACAAATGAAAACAGGGTTCTACTATAAGGAGGACAAAAATCTAGAAACACTAGAACCAATTTAGAGGCAATCTGTAATGGTCCAGGACAAATTGTGAGGGTTGAAACTAGACTGATACAATGGAAGTGCTGATATATGGAACATACGTTAAGGCACCAACCAGCAGGGCTCACCAATGGCGTGGTCACAGGACATGAGAAAAAGAAAGAAGCATACGATGCCTCTGATGTCATTGGCCTGGGCCCTTGGACACATACTGTCTTAATAACTAAGAGTGGGAATTCCTTAAACTTTGATTTTGTGTGAACATTGATATCTATGTGATCAAAACAACCCTCAGATACAAATGATCATCTCCCCATTTTCTCTATGATCCAGCTCTAATCTCATAGCCTGAGCATGTTGGTTATTCCAGGCTACATTCTGCCTCACCGCTGCACCTCCTATTTTAGGACTAGAAATCATACATCTTTGTTTACTTGCCAGTTATTTTTTCTTTAGTAACTTTGCCTATAATTGACATGACATCTCATTCCTCATTTTTCTTATATTTCAGAGTTCCTTTGCCATTTAATAAGAACTCTCAAATTATCTGATCTGTGTCATTTCCTTGTTCTCATCATTTCTGAAAGCTATAACCCATATCTCCCCACACCCGTATGGTGTTTGTATAGAATCTCTTACCCACTGCTTAGCTTCACACTGCTGCCAGCCAACTCCTCCCTAGGGGGAAAGGAAGGTCCCACAGATAACTGACTTCCAACAACATGAACGTTGATCCTTCCAAAGACAGCTCACTTGTTCTAAATCATATGACAGTAAAATACTGCCTACCACAGGAACATTACGGAAAACCACTATTGAAGGCAATGTATATGAATCATTCGTATCTGAAAATCTCTGAGGGTAAGGAGTTACATGTATGCATTACCTTCCTGGCTCCTTCCCTTTTCCATCCCTCTGATAACCCCTCCAATGTCTCTTCTGCCTTTGGTATGTTGTTCTATCAACTCCATTCCCTGACTGAACGTAATTGAAGTAATATGACATTCAGAGATGTCTTAATCTAAGATTTTGAGCTGAGAAACTTCTCCCAAATGATTGCAGCAATATAATGTCAAAAGTTTTTTGTGTCTGAAAGGTACCCCATCTCCCAGCAGAACTTAATTCCTATGGGGAGAGCACAGGTTAGATGTGGCAAGAGGATCTTTTTCCAAGATGAGGCTTTATGGGCATAATTTTCCTCTGTCATTGCTAGTCCTTCTATAGATGAAGGCCATCAATGATCAGCATTCTCCATAGCCACTAGCTACACACACACACACACACACACACACACACACACACACATAATATCAGACTTACAGGGCAAGAGTCCAAGCTGACAGACAAATTTTTTTCCTAAAGGATGCTAATTAACTGATTTACTGAAAACTTCTCCTCATTGGTAGAGAAAAATAAAAGTTCCTAAAATATAGAATGACAAAATGTCACATCAGAGAAATTTGATTCCATCTTTAAGAGACAGGTATCAAAACTGCATGAGTTTATTCTCTTCAGAATATCTTCTTTTGTAGTCATATCTTTAACAAGAACAAGTGTTTGTGTTGGCTGTATGAGGTGCTATTGAAAAACAAGATAAATGTTTAAATAAGAAACCTTTTCACAGTAAAAGATACCCTGCAATGAATCCTTCTCAAAATATTCCCACTTGCTTAGGACATGCTGATCCCACCATCCTTGCCACCTTCTGAAGCAGTTCTGGAAGTCCTCTTTCGTGCGTTTAGTTGCATTGTAGTGGTTGCCTCTATATCCTGAACTGATCCACAACATCTAGCTTTCACTGCCATTTTGACTTAGGAAGAGCCATTTTGACTTTGAGGAAGAGCCAGAAGTGGGACCATGGCAGATCTAGTGAACCAGGTAGATCAGGACACATGCTAATGCTTCTTCAGGGGGCTGTCTTTCTATTGGCTGGCACTAGGAAGCAGTACTTACTGAATTTCTGATCACAGCTCATAAAGACACTCACAAAATTTTCAGAGTTGCTTGAGACAGTGACAAGGACAATGAGTTAAGAGTTTTTAAAATGATAATAGATAGTTTAAGGGTGATTAATGCCAATGTGTCTTTTGCTGCAATCAATTTTTAAAATTTCAACCATCACCCATATATTTCTATCACACCTCATATTTATTGTCAAAGACAGTGCTTTAGTCTCGGGTTTTAGAGACACTCATAACTAACCACATCTCCCCAAACATTTGTTTGCCAAGGACCAAAGGCAGCTTGATTTCTGTCCCTTATTATTAGCCCCTGAAGTAAGCAATGATTTTTAGTCTCATTTAATGGATTAGGAAGCAAACACACAGAGAGGTGAAACAACTGACTTCTCCATTTGGCCATGTGGTGGAGGAGTTGAAATCTGAATTCCCCAGTCTCTTCCAACTTCCCAGGCCCTAGAGCTATGCGGCCAGTTTGCAATAAGGAAGTCTATTTATGCGACTTTCCATGAAACCAAGAAGTCAAAACCACAACAGGGGAAAAGCAGGAAGACATGGCTTTCTTGGCAGGGAATTTCAAAGCCGGCAGCATTAACTGAGGGCAGGCATGCTGCTGTATCGGGAGGCAGCCCTGGATATGCATGACTACAAAAGGCTTGAGTAAAGAGCGTATTCTTTGAGAAGGTTTTTAACTTTCTTGTTTTCCAAAACTTAAGATAATCAAGTTCTGTGCTTGTAAGAACCAAACGCATGGCCTTTTACTTCGAACCTTTCAGCCACTTCTTTTTCCTAGTAAAGCATGGTCTTAGAATAAATTGTCAACCAAAAGCTGGAATTTTTCCAAAACAATCCCCTCCTTTCTGTTTCCTACAAGTCACAGAATCTCACAGAGCAGATCTTCAAATTCACAGACCTTTAACATGCAGGAAATTGAAGATGGGGGTATTCCCGTCAAGCAGTAGCCGCTGGCCCTTCTCCACTGTGACGTTGTCGCCATCTTGTGGCCATCTGTCAGGAAACCAGCTGTGAACCCTGGACCACGGCAGGCAAAACTGCAGAGAAAACTTACCCTGGAACAGAGATTTTTTCTTTTTAAAGGATAGTGTAGATGATCAATCAAAATAGAATCTTTTCAATTAAAGTAAATCAATTTAAATATTTTCAAAGTGTCAATAAAAATTAATCACCCATCTTCCCCACACAACTAAAACAAAGAGGAGAAAACATGGAATAGATAAAGTTGCTCAGGCCCTGGAATGAACTCTGCTTTAAATTGTTTCAGCACAGGACCCCATTACACCCAACAGATGGAGTTGATTCCATATTTTAGTTTTACAGACATGTGTTGGGTCTTGGACAAAAAGTCATAAATAGCCTGGCATAGGGAGAACTGAAATATTCTGCTTGATGGGTGGCATGTTGCTGTGTATAACTGGCATCACTTTTCACTGGTCCTTCTGCCAAGCATCCCTATTTTATAGGAACATTCCTCTTTGCATTGTTCAGACCTATCCCCCACTCAGCCCTCGGTGATACCACCTTGGCCTTTCCTCTGCGCATGGAAAGGCTTTGGAGCCTTGGTGCTAAGCAAAGCTCACATATGCACAAGCAGCAAGAGAATAACCTACAACCTTTACTGAGAGCTAGGCAGCAGAGCTGAGCAAATATCCAATGGGACGGGGCAGCCCTGCTGCCTGGCCTTCCTTCCTCCTGTCAGGATTCTGGCTGCCCTGCTGACTCATGGTCACTCGAAAGTCATGTGTCTTTCAAAACAAGGATATGAAAACCACAGACAGCAGAATTCAACTTGTGCAAGAGGGTAAGAACACATCTAAATGTCTTGTGAAATCATGGAGGTCCTTTTAGGATAAGTTTAATAAAAGCTGAATGGAGAAGTCAGTTCCCTCAAGGGAAAACACACAGCATGTGTCTGCCACTGTCCACAGTGCCTCCTTCTCACTCAGAGCCCAAACAAATGGGAAGTGTGTGTTCCTGCAAAGTGGGCTGTGTAGGAGATCCTCTGGTGACATGCTAGAGGCAGAGAGCAGGAAAGACGCACTTCCAATGCCAACAACCGTACCTGCAGTACAACTGTGCCTGCCAGTTTTTCTGAGGGAGAAAACAGAAAATTGTACTGCTGGAAAAGTCCGTATATTCTCCAGAGGAGGGCAGTGATCCCTAGGTCAAGCGTTCTGAATCATGGCCCCTACTCAATCCCTAAGACTTTGGCATGGTAGTTCTATTTCCTACATCTGTAAACAAAAAACAAAAGCCACACTTATCCCATTGATGAACAGAAGGGCATAAGATATAGTGATAACCAGCTCCAGAAGAACAGAGAAGGAATGATTTGCACATCAGCATCACTGTGAGTCCTCTGAAGCGCTCCCCCCAGTGATTATCCTGGACAAGAAAAGTTAGAGGGGAAGTTACCTTCTGCAGATTTCACTATCCAGCCAGTTACAGGGAGATAAACTAAGTAAAAATAACTTCTGTACCAATTATCTTACACATTATTATAACACTTTAATTCAGAGAACTGGAGGAAAATAACATGGTAGGAGGATGAAAAATATCAAGTCAACCGCAAAGAAGGATGAGCCCGGTTATCTCTCTTGTCAGCCCTCAGTGCAAGAGCACTTGAAAAAGCTGAGATTTCCAGGTCAGAGATAGAAAGGGTCTGGTAAAGTCCTATTTGTTTTACAGGTGCTTCAGGTAGGTGTTTCTCAATACAAAGCTTATGCAACACAGATCTCCTCAGTGTCATCACACAGCTCAGAAATCCAAAGCTCAGGGGGTAGGACCCAGTGGCCTATGACTCTAGTCATCTCCTGAAATGACATGTCCATTTCAAGGGGCCAACTTAAGCCAAGAGCTAGAAGAGAGAGGAAGGACATACACCCCAAAAAGCAAGCAACAGGTTTCCTCCAAGCCACACATGGAGCTCAGAGTCTTTAGTCAAGGTCACTCAGTAGCCAGCAAATTGAGCAGAGTAGTTGTGGGTGGACAGTAAGAAGTAGGAGGGCTTCTACGGTATAACCCTTTCCAAAACACTAACCTCCCAATCAGATCCATAGCCCAGCGACAGAATCACAAAGAAGACCAGGACTCACAACACAGTAAAAAGGTACAGAACAACTAACATTAAGTAGGTACTTGAGGTAGTCAATGGAAAACTATTTCATGGTGTCTCCCATTAATCTGAGGACATGTTTACATTGTTACAATTAGCACTGATATCTGTTACTGACCTCTGAGCGAGCTTGAAAGATTTTCCGCCTGGCTCTGAAGCACCTGTGTGTGCCATGACCTGCCTTTCTTGTGATATGACGTTTTGGCCTGAGTCTGTCAGCCTTCAAAAATCATTATACTCAGCCCACCCCAGTGGATGAGAAGATCAAATATTGTTATCTCCATGTTAGAGCTGAGGAAGCCAAGCCTCAAAGTATTTCAGTGATAGAGACAGGAATCATGCAAAGCAAATTTTCACCTGAAATCTGCCACTGGTGCAGTCCTCTGTTGGGATGACCTGCCCCCAAAGATCAGTGTGACTCTCCATTACTTCATCCATGTCTCTGCTGAAGTATCCCCTGCTTCCCTGTATTTTATTTTTTTAAAACAGCACCTCAGATCATTCCTCCTGACCTAGTAATGCTTCACTCTGGTATTAAACAAGATAATCCTTGCATATTCATCATTTGTCTATTGAGTTTACCCAGATGAAGCAAGAACTTTGCTCACATCTTTGCTATGTTCCCACACCCCTAAAACATGTCTCAATATAAATTGTTCAGATAATTTATTAAATTAATATCCTATCTGTTAATCTCATGCATGCTTTTATAGATAGCACACACACACATATACACATACACACTTTCGGATACAACAGGTGAACAAATAGATTTTAAGGCTTAAAATACTTCAAAATGCTGCATTCCCTGGGTCTTCTACTTCAGCAGGGTTGGTCTATACACTTTCACATTGCTTTTCTGTTTTCCAGCTCAATTTAGACATAAACCAAATGATGGAAAGGGCAAAATTAGAACCTGCAACTCAGTCCCAATGTCCCTGTGAATGTTACATTGATTTTCTTTTCCCCTTAAGTTTTTCTATTCAGCGTGGCAAATTCCAAATACAAATGATAAGCATTGTTTCAAGAGATTCAAACTCCTTTGTGTTAAAATGCTTCCTTTGTTTCATAAAAATATCTTGAGGATGTGTGTTTATTGATGATTCATGCTTTTGTATAAAAGGTGACTAAATACCAAAAGATCAAAAATTAATGTAGCTTCACCTACTTAACAGCTACCCAGAGAAGTAAAGGAGCAATGTGTCTGCATAATTGCAGATTGTTATTGGCCATGATCATAAGCTTGCTGCCCTAAGGGTTCGAGTTCCCCTGCATTTCCGTGGAGCTGGTGGCACAATTCCCTACCCAGGACCCCAGGCCAGACCCCCTGGACAAGTGGGGATGATTCACCTTTCAATATCTTCATCCTCCAATGTATCTTACTTTGATCTAATCAAACAAAAATGAATGTTCTCAGCATTTACACAAGAGCTCTTATCAATATGTTTGAGAATCTTTCTGCTGATACCAACACAATGTTTCTGGTCAAGGTGATGTCGTGTATCACCAACCTAGCTTGTAGGTCAATGTGGGCTTTGCTTCCAGCCAATAAAAGTTCTTTCTCCCATAATTCCCAAGGTGTTCAGCATTCAGGTCTCACGTGATATATATAAATCAGTCATTTCTACTCTACAGATGAAACAAATCATTTCCTCACAAGCTCAGAAGAGCAGATATGGAAACAGAGACATAAGGACTCTCCCGAATATGCTCTCATCTTTCCCTCAAAACATACAGCCCCAAATAAACCAGAAAAAAAGCAAAAACTTTCCTGCCTCAGCTAGGAAGCTTATGCAATTTGTTTTCTTCTTACAGCATGTCAGCACTTCTCTGAACTTCAGGGAATGTGCAGTGTCTGCAAAACCTACTTGTCCCCTTAAATGTGTTTGCAACACCACCAGAGTTATCTTGAAAGAAGTCATTGATCAGCAAGTTGGAGCAGCAGGCAAAGCGAAGATCGTGTGCACCGAACTGGGCTCAGGGAGGGGAGGGGCCCTGGGACTCTCCAGTCACAGTGTCCCCTGGCTACCAAAAACAAGGAACAACAGTTTTGACACCTTACCAGAGTAACTTCTTGCTCAGTATGCAAATCTTGGAAATAGAAACTGACAAATCCCTGTGCCCAACATTTTCTTCAGCTTCTTTATTTCCTCCAAAGCCCTTGTTGCCACCTAAAATTTTGTTCATACTCAACCAATCCCGAGCAGACTGTGAAGAAGCTCCCCAAGAGCTTCCTGGCTTTCTGCTGCACTCCAGTACCTGCACCACGGCCTGGCCGGCAACAGCCATCCCCAAAAGGGTGGTCCGCTCCCCTGTACATTTATGATCGTGGCGCTACAATTAAAAATATTTTGATAACTACAATAATTTGATGTAAAGCTGTTTTTTTATTTTCATCCAATGTTCCTTTATCTACAACTGTTTCTAATTCTTATAAAACTAAATTTATTTTCTTTTCCTCTGCAACATACTTCATTATTTTCTGCAGAGGCTATCTTGATTTTACTCTAACATAAATAGCACTTTTGTGTTCTTGGTTTCATATATGTATGTTATTATTCAACTACTGTAATTTATAGTGCTGGGAAGTTTTCCATTTTTCTTTGTTTTTATTCTTAATTTTTACTCCTCAATAGTTAAATAATTTTCATAGCATTTATTAGATAACACTTGCTCTCCCAAGTAATAGTCTTGACTATTTTAATAGTTGCATTATATTATTGAGTAACGTTAAATTTTTTGGTCTATTAAAATTACAAATATTTATAGAAGCTAATACAAAAGCAGCTCTCCCAGAGAAATGTGACCTCATTCTTGCTTTGAATGTGCTTATATTATCATTTAGAAAAAGACAAATAATCAGATAATTAAATTATGATTGATTCAAGAAATAAAAACATAACCAAGGTGCTATAGAGTTCAAAAGATGTAATGGCTGGTGCTGGGACCCTGCCTTGCAGGTGAAACCCAGTGTGCGAATCACCTTTTCTTTTTAATCAAGACACCAAGATAAATTAGCACAGGCTGACATTAATTCAGTTGATTACAAAACAAAACATACTGTAGAACAGTTAACTATGCCCAAATCCAACATTACCAGTAGAAACCCTGACCTATAATCTAATAACTCTTTAGAGAATGAAAAGTAAATTCGTTTGAGTAATTTATTGTTGTTGAACTTACACTGGCCTTACATGATCACCTTCTTTTCTCATGATTACCACCCTTTGCAGTGGGGAAACAACAGCATAAAGTCAGGCCACACTGCCTAGAACCTCAGCTACTCAAAGAAATGTCAGAAACAACTTTTGCCACAGACCTGTGCCCAGGCGCACACTCCCATGTCTTCCTAGAAAACAGGGTCACTCAGTGTTCTGTCTCTTGATTTCATGCATTTCACACACTTTCTAACCCCTGTGATGTCTCAAAGGTCACTGATCTCAGCTCAGTGCTTCACATAGGTAAGTATTAGCACTCTTCAGAGCTTCAGAGGAGTGTCACCATGGGAAATAGAACAAATGTGCAGAATCTTTCCCTTCTCCTACACCTGAATCTTCAGTCTCCTGTAAGGGTGTCTCTTCTGAATTTTAAGTCTGAAGATCATTTTACTTGCTGGAGAAAATAATAATGAAATGACAACTGCTGGTATCAAACACCTCTAACATCCCAGCCATAGCAATGTACATTTGACCTGCAGGGTCCTCACACCTAAAAAATATTAGGTTCTCTTCTCTCCACTTAAAGTTTAACTTTAAAAAGTGGATACTAGTGGCTAAGATTTACTTATTGCACCTAATAAGTATTAACTTACCTATAATCATATACACTTCTCAGACTCCTTTAATATCCCATATTTTACTTAATAATCATATACCCTTTCCAGGTTTTTTGCTGAGAAGAAAAGAGCAGATGGATTCCTTCACTCTACAAATATGTATTGAGTACGAACTGTACTCCAGGTTTAAGCACAAAACAAAACAAAGCAGATCTTTAGGCTTAGGGAATTTGTATCTTAAGAAGATAACAAATATATAAAATAAGTAGTGGGTTCTCAGGGAAAAAAAAGGGGGGGAAAGTTAAGGTGAATGAGAAATGCCAGGCTGGGAAGAACTGTGTGATTCTGAGTGATTGGTCAGCCTCTGTGAGGAGGGATCGGGGCAGGAAAGCACAGTGCCAGCCGGAGGCAGTGAGGGCTGGAGGGTGAGGGAGCAGTGTGTGAGGAGGGTCAGAGCTGTAGCCAGAAGGGCGGTAGGAATGCTGCCTAGAGACCTCGCGGATACCGAGTTCTTCATATGCCGCAGAACAAAGAATTTAGTAAAACATTCAGTGCTGTGTAGCCGTGCACAAATGAGCCCAAGCTAGTATTTTGATATTGGCACATGGCCTCAACAGCCCATTTATGAACTGTTTGTGTTTTGTCTCTGTCTGCTGTCAGTCATGACAGAGACAACGTGCCCCATCAAGCCTAAAGTGTTTTACAGGAAACGTTCTGTCCAACTTCGTGTGTATACATACTCCACCAGTAATGAAACGCATTCAAATGGGACTTCCGGTAACTAAAACTAAACAATTGCAACATTGCTACTGTCTCAGTCACCTTCCTGTAGCTGAGACAAAGCACCACAGACTTGGCACGTAAAAAAGGACAGAGTTATTCAGCTCAGAGGTTTCAGCCCACAGTGAACTAGCTCCAAGGTAGACAGTGCACTGGGAAAGTGGATGGTGGAATAAAACTGCTCAGTCCATGACAGTTGGGAGTGGAGAGAAAGGGAAAGAGTCAGGGAAAACGGCGTTCCCTTCTAGTCACAGCCCTAGTGACCCACCGCCTCTCAGCAGGCCCCATGAGTTAGTCCACTGGCAATTCCAGTGCCCCATGAGCCAGTCACCTTTCCAAAGCCCCACCTCTTAAGGCATGAGACTTCGGAAGGGTATTTTAGATGTAAACTACAAAAGCTCCCTAAAAGTTTGAGGACTACTAGGCAAAACATCTTAGCAAAGGATATGCATAGAAGTCCTGGAAATCAGTTCAATCCTCCTCATTTTCCAGTAAGCAATAATCCAGGTCTCAGAAGGCCACATCAAAGCAACTGGAAGCACAGAGCAGTATGTGTCTTTGAATGTGTATATGCATGCCAGCAACATGCTCACGCGTACCCATGTAAACACACACATACAGAGTCCTGTCAGAAGACTGACAGATACATTCTAGCCCTTTCCACAGAGCTGACACACTGCCATTTAACCAGTGAGCACGCAGCACATGTTTCTGCTGCCAGTCACTGGTAAGAGACAAGGTTAACATTTTAAGTGATGGACTACAACACGTTATTTCCCCATGCAATGAACCCATGACTGCACCACCTTAGAAAACACTTAATTTCAGTGACTGAACACACAGGAGCACATTTTCCCTGCTATGAACCTTTGACAGCTCCTCAGTTTTATACACCAGGGGAACCTTTATTTTTCCTCCTTTCCCTTGCCCCCCTCCTCTCCCCTTTATACCTGAAGGGAAGCAAAATAAATATCTTGGCAGAGCAAAAACGGAAGAAACCCAGAGAATGAAAACTAAGCAGCAATGTGTTTTACCATAGAAATATTCACAGCCATCTGCTCTAATCACTGCAAATCTTTGGGCCACTACCTTCATAGAATAGAAATAATGATCTCCTCAAGGGCAGAAGGAAAAGATTTTAACTGAAACAAACAAAAGTTGATTACATTCACCTCCCAGACTAAAGAAGGGTCGGACTAGCTTGTTGTGAACAATCAATTTGGACAATGGGTAGATGTACAATTAGCTCAAACAGATTGAGTCCTTTAGTGGCTCCTTCTCCTCTCCTCACCACTTCGGAGGAGTTACGCCCACAGCTCACAGAGAGCAAGGAGCTGCCTGCACGCAGTTCTGAGTCTAAGACTATTTCACAATAATTCCTAACATTTGGATCAGGACCATAAAAGTTAAGTCTTCTGCCTGTCTTCTGATGGTTGGTATCATGTTCAGCGTTAGCAAATACTGAACACAAGCCCGGGTATTCTCCCACGGTTATGTCCCAGAGTGAGCCCCCTACCCACCACCATCTCCCCATGCCTGGGGCTGAACACTTTAAAGAATGCTACAGCCAACTTAGACTCAGCAGGAGGAGAAAAGATCCATAATTAATCCACTCCTTGGATCTAAGGGAAATACACGGAGCCTGGGAAGATCCACAGCACACCCCGCAATGCCAGAAGGATAATCCTGACTTTCCCAAAGGCGGAGACCTTCGCAAATCCTTAAATTCAACATTCTACTTGTATTACACAGAATTCTCAGGTAGCCCTGGGGTCCCCACCCCCAGTATATACACCCTGCACAGCTCTCTCTACCTCAGTAATAACAGAGCCTGTGAATATGAGGAGCTGTCGTTCCCGTGATTAGGTTATGTTCATGGCGGTAGAGAAAGAATTTTGCAGACATAATTCAATCCACACATCGGTTGACTTTGAGCTAATAAAAAGAGATAGATTTCACCTAATCAAGTGACTCCTTGCAAGACACCTTCCTTCCTCTTGAAGGGGCAAAGGACTCAACAGCAGATTTTAGGAGTTGAAAATAGCACCTGGCCAATAGCCAGCAAGACGAGGAAGAGCTGAGTCTTACACAGTGAGGAGCCTGACTCCAGTGGACACCGCGAGTGTGTTTGTAGGACAGCCTCGAGCTCCACATGAGAGTGTAGCTGGCCCGAGTTTTGTTTCGTTCTGTGTTGTGGCTTTTGTTTTTTGGGGGTTTTCTGTTTGGACTTTTTTTTTTTTTTTTTTTTTGGAGATAGGATCTCACAGTGTAGTTCAGTCTGGCCTTGAACTCATTCATGTAGCCTGGGCTGGCCTTGAACTCATAGTGGTCCTCCTGGCTCAGCCTCCCAAGTACTGGGATTACAAGTGTGTGCCACACATCCAGCAACACTGGGCTGACATTTTGATTCAAGTATTATGAGACCTTGAGCAGAGATTCCCAGCTACTTAGTATCCAGATTTCTGACCCTTAGAACCATGACAAAATAAACTGGTGTTACGGTTTCTGTGTATATGTTCCCCCAAAGCCTCATGCAGTCATAGACAGCGCTTTTTCAGGGGTGGCTGAATCTAGAGTGTGTAATTGATTCATGGGGTAATGTTAGGATTAAGAGTGGGTGATTACTAAATCAATGCACTGATTGGCTTGGCACCACCTTAATGCTGGTAGTTTGGATAAAATATAAGGGGTAGAAAAAGGTTTTCCTTGTCCCTTCCTTGCTTTGCTATCCTCTGCCTGTCATGGACTTCTTCTCCTCTGCCATGCCACCCTACCTGGGAGCCAGATGACTATGGACTGAAACCTCTACCAACTGAGCCAAATAAACTTTTCTTCTCTCAACCTTAGGTGTTGGGTATTTTGTCTCAGCAACAAGAAAAGTAACTGAGACAATAGATATTGTTTTAATTTATCTGAATGTGGTCATGTATTAAGCAGTAATAGACAACTAACATGTCACCATACTGGCCTTGTTGGAAAGCAGCTTTCACAGAGAACACGTTGGCTTTTTCCCTTCCTCATTGAAGGTACTGTTCATAAGAACAGAAAAAAAAAAAAAAAAGATCATGTTGGGGTGAAGGGCAGAAGGCCAGGTCATTCTCTAACTGTCTACATGACTCTCCCCACCCTGGGACACAAAACATAACGTTTTGAATTCATGATGCCAAGAAGCATAAATTAAGACCTGATACAGACCTTTGCTCAGGGAGAGTTATGACTACTGAAGATATACCACAACTGCCACAGGACTTCCGTGTCCTCACAACCTCTCCCAAAGCTGAGGAAATTAAAGTTTTCCTGATCTGGAGCACAGTCATGACATGTATGCTTGGGGAGAAAGTGAGAGTTTCAGAAAGTCCACATTCTGACCTTATTTGTAAAGATGACATATGGATAGAATTGGTGCAAATAGCACTACTCTTTTACAAGCATTGCTTCCTAAAGAGAGAAGAGAAGTTGATTTTTCTTCCCTCATTTGAAAAGGAGGAAGGAGGAAGGAGGAAACAGGGAAGGAGAGAGGGAGGCAGAGAGGGAGGGGAAAAAAGGAAAAGAAGGGAAGAAGGAAGAAAGGAAGGAAGGAGAAGGGAAAGGAAAGGAAAGGAAAGGAAGGAAGGAAGGAAGGAAGGAAGGAAGGAAGGAAGGAAGGAAGGAAGGAAGGAAGGAAGAGAATCCTAGAGGGGGAAACCAAGCTTAGAAACCAGAGAAATCCATCTTGTACCTGCTGTCTTTTTACGTGAGCCTTGCCCAACTTTTTCTACTTCTTTAAGCTTCAGAGAAGAGATTTACATACTTCTTAGCAAAGACAAAGAAAACGATTCTATAAGTTTTTAAATCTCCTGAAAGTAGCATCGTGTGTCAAAAACTCATGAATGTAGAGCGTGATTTTTGACAAAACACAAAGTCATTCCTGTTACTGCCAATGCCAAAAATTATTAGTTCTGCATAAGGAAAAGGAAACTCAGAAAGCTGTGATTCAGCACCAGGATGAAATTTGAGGAGCTTTCCTATCCACTTCGAGGCAAATGCCTTTCTCATAAATACTGGGTATGTTGGTTAAAATCATCATTAGCCTTGTAAAACAATCCCTGGGTCACTATGAACCAGGCACTATGGTACCTATTCCTATACCTGTGAATGTGTAATTGCATTTCTAAGCTCTTAGAGCCCAGTTTCACATCCATTGTTCGCTTTAGCCCAAACACATCCGCCACATATTGTCCCTTTTCTGCCAAACCTTATTTATTGATTCCAGATGCAATGAATCATTTACTGACTTGAGCGGCATTAGACGTAAACACCAAGGTTAAAATGTAGAGATAATTGAATAACACCAGCTACCAGTAACAGCGGTGCAGGCAAGGGAGGAAATAGACCCAGAGATTTCAGATAGAGCAGTCTGATGGAAACCCTCCACTCTCAGGATCAAAACCACTTGCCATTTTGACATTAGGGAAAAAAATCTATGTTTTATTTTTTCAAATTTTCATGTCAGTTGTCAATATAAGAAGAAGAAATAAGCAGGTGACAAAGTTTAAATACCCAGGGTTAAAAGTAAAATATCCAAAAACCTACTGTAATGTACAAATATCAAAGACATTTTCTTAAATGCATATCTAATGTATTGTTCAGACTGCTGTTAAATAAGATTAAATACATGCATTTTCCTTTGTAGTGAAGTCTTCTTCAGAGAAAACCCTATAAAGCAAACATTTTCAAAAGCCCTTCCAAAAATTCATAAACTTCAATACAATTTCCATACAATAAAATGCACTTTGATCATTGGCTTTATGGTCACCTGGAACCCATTGTTCTCAGCTCACATCATATACAAACACGGCTACGTGACACACGCACATAAGCTTATACTAACACTGAAAAACTTCTATTGTGCCTTTTAAGGCAGAAAACTCAGAACGCTAGGCCAACACTAAACAATCCATACACACAGTCACAGATTAGGAGGTCAAAACCACAGAGACCTCCATGAAATAGACCCTGAAATAGCAGTAATCAACTACCCAGGGATCAAAGCTGAGCTAATTCAGTGAGCCATATTGAAGAGTTATCAGAGACCACAAGACCGCTCCAAAATAAGAGAAAAACACCTTGCCCCAGAATTCTCCCACTTTGGGGAATTACCCCCTTGCTGAAAAACAAACTTGCTGAAGACTATTATGTGGCTGCATTTTGCCTTAAGAAAATATAAACTTCTTTCCCTATTTTTCAATGGTAAGAAATACAGCTTCCAATATGCCCCCCAATATTAATACAGGCCTAGTGAGAGTTTAGCTATATATACAGTTGTCTCATTTTATAAGTAGCTGCTGCAAGATTGTTCCATGGATTGAGTAGAGGTAGAGTCAGAACTAAAGACAAGTCATTATAAACTTTGCTTTTTTAAATTGGTCTCATTAAGGCAAACCTGGCAAGCTTGTGGCAAAGTTTTGTCACATTCTCTGATTTCAAATAATTGACAATATTCAGATAGCCCCTTTCAAATGAAGTTTCTTTTGCCTGAATCTATTCAAAGTCAGGTTTTGTCTGTTTGTTTGGTTGGTTGGCTGCTTGGTTAGTTGGTTGGTTGGTTGGTTGGTTGGTTCCTTGTCTGATAATATTTGGGGGAACAAAAATCACTGTTTTCTTCACCAATCACATATACTAGGATCAACCTTTCCTTCTTACTCTCTCCTCCTTCCCATTATATTAACTTAATCTGCCAGTCTTCAAGCTCCACAAGTGGATGGACCAAAACAAACTAAACTATATTTAATTTAAAACACTATTTTAATCCTTTTGAGAACATTTGAAGACCATGTGTTGAGGATAGATGATTGAAATCTTTTCTGATTCCCTAAGCAATGATAATGCTAAGAAGGTACCCAAAGTATGTCAACAATACAGAAGTTAAAAATAGAAAATAAAGGAAGCTTAATTACATTATGCAGATTAACATGCTGGATTTTTAAGATACAGTGTATCTTAAGTAAAATAAATTGGACCCAAGTGTGAATATCTCATTGTCTCCCTGATAGGAGAAACTCAAAGAGTAAATAAGGACCAAAATGTAAAATAGATACTGTGAAATGGGAAAAAAATTGTTCAAAAGGAAAGAAGAACTAGGGAAGGAGAAGGGGAAAGGAAGGAAGGAAAAAGGAAAAAAATGATTTAAAAAAGGATAAAATAGGAAAGAGCTTTGTAAATAGGGAGGGGAAGAGGGGCTGAAGGGAGGAGAAGGGATTGGAAAAAAAGAGGCATATTGCCTCACAATATGCCTCATACAGGTACAAATTCCCTATGATGAATATGATCACTATGTACATCTAAAATGTACCAATAATCTTAATTTTAATAAAATCAGCAATGTTCTTTAGTTCCTTACATTTCCAGCACAAATGAAGCCATTAAAACTTTACCTTCCCAGTAGATTCAGTACCTCTATAGACTTGATACTGAGAAATTTCAGAGTATCCAGTTTTTTGATGAGGACACCAGAGGCCAGAGACATTAACAGACTTTTTCTCAAGGTCAAGCAAAGAAATGAAAACCAAAATGAAGAAAATCCCCAATACATGTGCTTGTCCTGTGCTCTGAGGGGTGTGAGTGTGCACCCTGCTTCAGTAAGGGTGTGTGCACAGGTGTGTACCTACCTACAAGCCCTCCCTGCTCAAGTCCCTGTTCATCCCTTCACCCGTACTCTGCTCCCTATGTTAGGGCATACAGAACGCACCGAAGCTTTTAGACATGCTCTGTCAGTTCATGTTCCGGTTCCTCCCTTCCCCGAGGTTATCTCTGTTATCTCATCCAGAAGAAGTTTCAACCCCTTCAAGAAGAAAAACTCACTTTTTTCATGCCAGTTCAGCCCTCCTTTCTCTGCAAAGACACTGCTGTTCCCACCCCTTTACTCTTTGTGGGCTTCCTGCATGCTTCTGCAGTACTTGGTCTATCGTGGTGTTTTCTGTGTCCACGCCTTTGGCACCCAAGACAAATGTGAGGAGCTTCAAGGAAACCAGTGAGACTGCTGATTAGAAAAGTCACAGGATAAGATGAGATCCCAGTTGGTGCTTCTTTGAAGTATGTCGCATGCAGTTTGGCTTTTGTTCATGAACTCTCTGCCTACCCCTATGCCTCCAAGATTTCTACCTACTTTCTCTTCCAGTATATTCAGGGCTTTTGTTTTAGTATTTAAATCTTTGATCCATTTTGACTTTAGTGCATGGTGAAAGACATGGGTCTAATTTTAGTCTTTGGCATGTAGTAAGCCAGTTTTTCCAGTACTATTTATTAAAGAGGCTGTTTTGCTTCCAGTGAACTTGTTTGGCCTCTTTGTCAAAGATAAGGTGGCTGAGTATGTTTGTAGCTGTGTCTGCATCTTCTACTCTGTTCCATTGATCCTGTTTTATTGCCAGTACCATGCTGATTTTATCACAGTAGCTTTGTAGTGTAATTTCAAGTCAAGAATTGTGTTGCCTCCTGCTTTTCCTTTGTTGCCCAGGATTGCTTTTGCTACTCTAGGTCACTTCTGGTTCCAGGTAAATTTTAGAAATGTTTTCTCTAGATCTGTGAGGTGTACTAATGATATTTTAATTGGGATTGCATTGAATGTGTACAACAATTTTGGGAGTATGTCCATTTTCACAATGTTGGTTCTTCTTATCCGTGAGCAAAGAATATCTTTCCATTTTCTGAAATCCTCTTCTATCTCTTTTTTCAGAGTACTGTAATTTTCACTATATGGATCTTTTACTTCCTTTTTTCAGATTGATTCCTAAGTATTTCATTTCTTTGTATGCTATTGTGAAAGGTGTGGTTTCACTAATTTTTCTCTCAATGCATTTGTTGTTTGTGTACAGGAATGCTATTGATTTCTGAGTGTTGATTTATATCCAGCTGTGCATCTGAATTTGGTTATTAAATATGTGAGCCTTTTGGTGGAGATTTTTGGGTCTTCTGTGTAGAGTATCATGTCATCTACATCAAAAGAAATCAGCAACAGGGTAAAAAGAAAATCTACAAATTGGGAAAAAATTTTAGCCAGTTGTCCATCAGACAAAAGGCTTCTATCTCGAACATGTAAAGAATGAAAAAAAATCAGGTCCCCAAAATTCAAAGACCCAGTCCAGAAATGGGCATCTCAGATGAAGAAATACAAATGGTAAGTAAATATATGAAAAACTGTTCAACATCTTGGTCATTTGAGAAATACAAATTAAAACAACACCGAGATTCCATCTCACCCCAGAAAGAATGGCTATCATCAAAAAAATCAACCAATAACAAATATTGGAGGGGCTGTGTAGTGAAAGGAACTCATGTCCACTGCTGGTGGGAATGTGGAGTGGTGAAACCACTGTGGAAATCAGTGGGGAGAGTCCTCCCAAAACTAGGATTGGAGGTCCTATGTAGCCCAGCTATCTCTTTCTGGGTACTTTTCCAGAAGAACTGAAAATCTGGTACCACAGTGATACATGTGCACCCATGTAAATCTTGGAAACAGCCCAAATACCCATCAACAGAGGAATGGATAAAAAATATGTGGTATTTGTATACAATGGAGTGTTACTCAGCTATAAAAAAGATAAACTTGAGGCTTTTATCAGTAGATGGAAGCAACTAAAGACCATACTCATAAGTGAAATAAATCAGACCCACATGTGTAAACATCACACTGTCTCCCTAGTGTAAGAACCTGAAAGACTAAATAAAACCCAAAAGGTATAATACATATTGCAAAATAGAAAGAAATTGCCCAAAGGGAAAGAACAACTAGGATTAGGGAAAGAAGAAAAGAAAGAAAGAAGGAAGAGGGGAAAAAAAAAAAAAATATATATATATATATATATATGTATATACAAGGATAGCTGGGATAACTGTACTGCTGATGTCTACTGGTTTATTGAAAGGAACAATTAAGTTTAATTTTTTTCCTCCACCAATTTGGTATGCTTTTATCTGGTAATCTGAACAACTGGTAATTTGAAGAAAACAATATGCAATATAACAGCCACTGGTGAATTCCTCCAATCTTGTTTGGTGAAGCTCTGTATTGTTTCTAATTCTTTATTGCTTTCTATCCCCTTTGATTGTTTGATCAATCTTGTATTCTTACATCTGGCAATCTGAGCAACTTCGATTGTTAATTCCTGTCATCTTGTTTTGAAATCCTGTATGGTTTTTATTATGTTTGTGTGGATTTATTTTTGTCTTTGTTGTTATTTTGTTATTGTGTTTCTCTCTCTCTCTTTAAAACAAAAAAGAAAAGTCACTGGAATTTGATTCAGAGCCTGGAGGTCTAAGGCCAAGGGACTGGCAGGAGCTGTCCCTCCCTGGTCGCAAAGGGAAGACAGGGCACTGGTTTGGGAGCAAGCAGCGGTCACCACTGCAGGGACAAAGGTGCATGGACACACCACTAAAGGGAACAGGTCTCTCGTGGTGTAAAGGTATATTTCCCGGTAGACTAGGCCATTGAGAGAGAAGTGAAGTTTCCCATGATGATAAGCTAGCAAGGTGCTTTTGTACTTCATGGCTATTTCATGCTGTATCTTGATAAGTGCTGAGTTCCACAAGGTCAGCGACAACATGGTAGTCACCTATGCACTTTCACATCACTGGCACATTGTAGGTATTTACCAAATAATCCAACCAAATTAATGAATTGGGCCATCCTAGTGACAACAAGGAAGAGGCAGCCAATGAATAGTGAATTTCAGTGACACTAAAAGCTGGCTCTTGCCTGATCTTTTACAATTATTTGCCTTTTTTAAAAAATTATTTAGTGGGGTTTCTTTTTGTAACTAAGTGTGGTGGCACACACCTGCAATCCCAGAATTCAGGGTGCTGAGGCAGGATGATTGCTATGAGTTCGAGACCAGCCTGGACTACATAGTGTGTTTCAGGCCAGCCTGAAGTACATAGCAGAATCCTGTCTCAAAAAAAAAGAAAGGAAGAAAGAAAGAGGTTACTTAATGTCTTTTAAAAGACTGTAATAAATATTCATCCAGACATAACTCACCTGCAGGCACTGTGTGTGCTGATGGAATGCCTCCAGACTTGCTTTACCAAATGGATAGCTCTTATTTGTAATTTGCAGCCTCTATTTGCATGCAGATAATTAATGTGTTAGAGTCCATAAAATTTATTTTTCTCTTAAGTTAAATATTTCAACTACAATGTTGGTGTGTCAATTAATGAAATTTTACTGAATATTCAACCAAGAAACATTTATCAAGCTAGGTACCACACCAGACCCTGAGGACAAAATGATAACGTAATTTCCTGCTCTCAGGAAGCTCACTGTCAAGAAGAAACTAATATACAAGCCAATCATTCCAACAAGACAGTGGTGTTTCTTAGAGGGGCAGAAATCTAGATGTTTCTCAAAGGAAGTAGAGACAAACCCCCCTAAAAAACACTCTTTTTAGGAATAGCTGCCAGACTCTGATACTGCTGCAGAAATATCCATAAGATGTTTAAGGGTTTTAGAGAAATCATGCAAACTTTTAATACTCTGAACAGTACAGCTTTCAGCGTGGTCTCATGTTCTTAAAACTTTGATCCATGAGCCAGTTATCGCTGAAATTCCTGAACAGTAACTGACAACTGTCCACTTGGGTGAAGTAACTGGACTCCTTTGGTTGCAAGGTAGCTGGCTACTCACAAACAATGGCTTTTGGGAGCACGACAACATTTGCAAAATCAGCCACTTTCTTGAAATCTAAACAGGTTTCTGGTAAGGGGTAAAATTCTGTTATTTTGGTCAAAAAGGGAAAAAACTCCACATGGCTCAGAATCTCTGGGTCGATGCCAGCCACCGAGAGGCAGTTGCTACAACCCCTGAGAAGAAACCTCTGATGCACCGGCATCCCCACACATACTCCTGCTGCATCGTTTTCCCACTGCGCTCTAACTCTACTCTGACGAGAAGTGCACAAACATCACAATACAACCTATGCACCTATGCTCCGGTTCCTCCAAAGCACTATAGCTCCAGAGCCCTTTTAGAGAGGCTCCAGAGCATCTACTGAAGAGCCGCTAAGGCTTTCATTCTCCCTGCCTCCTGAGCCTCCCATTCCATGAGCAGAAGTCACAGCCAGGGCTTCCTCAGTGCACAGTCAGCCACAGAGCCAGCATAGTGCCGTGTGCTGCTGCAATCAATATCCAAAATCAAGGGGGCCAAGGTGACATGGAGCTTGTAATCGGCAGCTTGATTATGAATTAGTTGTCACAGAATCTGACACAGCAGCTGGTCGACCCACAGCGACAATGGTACAAGTAAATTTCCACCAGTTTAAAAATTATTTTTTCATTTAATTTTTTAGGTAACTAGCACGGTGAGAATTAGCCACAAGACAGACACTGGGGATGCCTCCTTATATGGGTATTTCAGTTGAGAAAATCATTACTGTGTAAAAGGAATCTCTTTTTGCATTTGTATTCAAAAGTGGCTGAAACAGCATCTTAGCACATAATCATGTCACCGGACATTTCTCTTTCAAAAGCTGGACCTACTGTCTTAAGACTTTCACAGACTCCTCCAGGCCTGCTTCAAACACATAAAACACCCCTCCTAAAACTCAAAGAATCATCACGACACCTTTGTAATAGGCCTGTTTCCCAAGGGAGCGGGAGAGGGCAGATAAAAGGACCCAGCAAATGAAGGGAAATGTGGAATATAAACTTGAAACCCACTTGTCAATAAAACCAAAAACAAACTCAGAGCGGAGGTGAAGAAAGCAGAGGGAGGTAAAGCAATGTTAAATGGTCATCTTTCTTCTCATTTTATTTGAGGAAGTTAAGTTTGCACAGCTTCTTATAAGCTGTCTTTGGCTAAAATCACTATTAATGAGCTTTGACATGTGAAATTTAACGGAGCATGAGCTAACAGCTTGTAGCACTGCACCACCCATGAAGGCAACTGGAAATATTTTGCCAAGGCCTAATGGTGTGTTTATTGAAAAGAGACAGCTTTCAAGGGAAAGTGTTTATAGCAACAGCTTTACCTGCCTGTCCCTACTCCTTAAGGTTTGGTTTCAGGGTTGGGGAAGGGAAGTTGTCCATTTCACTTCTTCCAGTCACTTTTCTAATTGTTTTTAAATCTAGCAGGAAAATGTTTGTGAAGTCCTTTGCTCTATAGCAACCTGGATTATAATGGCAGATTTGAAAACTTTAGTTCCAGCCATTGATTTTTGAAAGGCAAGAATAAAACATTTATACTTTTCTGGTAACTGTTTTAAAATTATCAGGGAAGCTGTGGGAAAAGTATGGATTTCTCCTTGCTAAAATCTAGTGCTTTGGATGAAAGTGAATCCATTATTAACCAAGTGGTTTCCCCAAAAGTAAGGCCTAGACAGAGGCTCTTCACTGTACTTCTTAACAAAGAAGGCTTCAGGCATTCTGACTTATTTAAAGAAGGAATAAAGTGAAAAAGAGGGAATGAGCTCAAAACAGAAATATATTCATACATATCCTGCTCCAAAAGAAATTGAAATGTCAGTTTCCACCCCCACGATGTACTAAAGTAAAAAGGGAGCATCAGCCTGAACATCATGCCACAGTCCCACAAGCAATGTTCCATGTGCAGTGATCCTGTGCAGATGCTTGACCTTGAGCATGTCTGGATGCCACTATCAGTTAGAAGTTCAAAACCACCACCCTTCCCCTGAAGCCAGTGCTATGCTGGAAAACGTAGGAGTATCCTTCGCCTGAGGCATTTCTGGACCAAATAAAAGTAAAAGCAGAAATTATAACCTAATCTGGAGTGCCTCTGAGGAATGGAGAGGAAATCTCAGTTACAAAGAAAAGGAAGTTCAGAATCTGTGAACTGGAAATGACATATAATTTCGAGGTTTTCATTGACCAAACCAAGGTTAGGCTATGCTCACAATACAGAGGAGAAAATATCCACGGAGGAAGCAAACACAAGTAACACAATTCAGAGTTATACCTACGGGACAAGAAAGAAGAAAGTGGAAAAGTTGGATTCTGTCCAAAGATATTTTTGTTATTCTAGATACTCTTCCCACAGAAATGCCAAGAATTACTGCATCCTAATTTCTTTTAAAATACCAAATAAAATCTCCATATGTTCCTTTATTCTCACATACTAGGTGACTTCTAAATTATTTCTGAAAATTATGCAAGTATTATTTTTGAAAATAATTCATAGCAGCCATTAGTGAATCAGAATATAGTTTGGATAGTATGTAATTTAAAATGGCACAAATTACATTCATAATTTACTTTCCATCTTTACATAGTTACAGTTTTAAAAGGAAGCAAAAAATTAATGGGGTAAATAAAAGGAATCCTGCTTTGGGAATGTGCATAGTTATAATTATTTCTTATTAGGATAAAAGACAGAGACACCAGTAATGCACAGCATTTTGCTCGGAACTGTGGAAACGCTGTGTCAGGTCTTGAGGGCAGCAAGGCAGAGGCTGTGCTCTCTTGCTTTCATTGGGGTAATTCTGAAGAGAACCAGTAAGAACTGGGGGAGGGGACTGGCGTATTATCCACACGCTGAGCCCTGTTTACTTCCTCACCAAGAGCCTTTCAAGGCCATACTCTGAATCTTTTTGCTGTAATTCTGCAGCTACATCTATAAATTTTCCTTATTTTGTCAATTACAAGGAGTCAGGGACTCCTGGCAACACCCAGACATAAAGCTTGCAGTGTGACAGCAGGGAAGCAATGAAATCTGTCCATACGGCTGTGTGCTAGTCAGTCAGTGGAATCTCAGTACTATGGCCCAGGCCTTCATCCATACCAGACAAGCACTCTACCAATGAGCCATAGCCCCCAGCACAAGGTATTATGTTTTTAAAAGCAAAATAACTGAAGCTTATGCTGCTGGTCCAGAAGAATCAAGAAAATATTTGAATCTACTGTCTAGTCAGTTAAAAGAACATAAAAGCCATTACAGAGCATGAAGAGTTTGGCCCAGGAATAAAATTTGGAAACCACAACACAGCACAGATGCATACAAGGCACAGTACCGGCTGCTCAGACCACACCTGAACATATACCTGTGAGCCGGCAGGAACACACGCAGTATCAGGTTCTCCACAGGGTAGGAGGACAGAGGATATGAGGGTGTAAGGGAAGCAGCAGTGAGAAGATGGGCTGGGGCAAGATGTGCACGGCACAGTCTCGGAGTCTCAGAGCCTGAGTGCTCCGCCAGCCACTCAGGCGGCCCCCCGTTCGATTTTGGTAGCACAGTAAATGCATTTATCTGCATTTGGAAAATAGTGAAATGAAAACCAGAACAACAACAATAACAATCAGGGCCGAAGGCTTACGGCTTAAGGACTGATGGTAGCAACCATAACGGTAATATGCACTGACCGGGCATTTGGTTGATGGCAGATGGGGCAGCAAAGCCTTCGTTTCCATACCCTGCTCAGACCTCTCAGCTCTATGAGGATCTACTTCATTAGCCTTATTTACAAATGAGCCAAGTGAGTCTTGCAGAGGCAAAGGAACATGCTAGAGACGAAAACCTGAAAAGTCGGGGAGCCAGGGGTGCTGTTTTCCGACCTTTGTAGTCTATGCCCTTGAGCGACGTAAAAACTAGTCTCAATCATGGTAATGTTTTCATAAATCTGAAATAATGAGACAAATATAGCCTCGGAAACAGAAAGAAGATCAAATCACACTGAATCTCCAATCAGAAAGTACGCCCGATCAGTTTTCTCCCCTCAGGGGGTTTTTTTCTTTAGTTTTGCTCTGATAATTAGACTTTCTATATTTCTCTGATTCCACAGAAGACTCAAATTCCCAAATAATAGCAATTGTTTTATTTTGCCAACTGAAAAAAAATAGGCCCTGGAGGCAGCTACACAAACTCAAATCCTAAACCCGCCCTATACTTGCTGCGTGGCCATTAGTAGGCACCTGAATTCCTTGAAGCCCAACCCTTTACCCATAAAGTATAGGATTTTTTTTTTGGACAACTGTTGTACTGAGTGAGTGGACGCTAACTCAGAGCCTGACACACAATGGGTGTTTAACAGCACTAGTCACTCCTTGCCTTTTGCATATTTTCCTTAAACAAAAACAAGGGGGGAAAGACAACTTCTTAAGATTCAATTATTGGCATCAACATTTATGGCAAGTAAAATAAATGAAGTAAAATAAGTAATAAAATTAACTTCCCCAGTAATGAAAATGTCTTATGTCCTGACTTTGAAGGTAGGCTTTATAACATATACATGTTAATGTATATGTATTGTTATGGTTTGTGTCTAGATGTCCCCCCAAAGCCTCAAAGCAGGGGGGCTTTTTGGAGGTAGCTGAATCTAAAGTGGGCGATTGATTCATAGTTCAATGGTTAGATTAAGGGTGTGAGTCACAATACAAGGGAGGGAAAGAGGTTCATCCTGTCTCTGCCCTTGTTGCTTGTGCTGCCTTGTGGGTGCCATGAGCTCTTCTCTGTGACACACTTGAAATCTCCACAAACCTCTGTGAGCTAAATGGACCTTTCCCTACTTTAGTTTGGATGTCAGGTATTTTGTCTCAGCAAGGAGAAAAGTATCTTAATATGTATCTTATACATATGTGTCTTAAGTTTACTCGCTTAAGATCTGCACATTTATTATAGAAAATTATACTTCAGTGAAAGACAAATTCTTGATAAAATAAAATCTAATTTTAAATTTTTATCTCAAATATCACAATCATATGAGCAAACCAAACTACACACCATCTATTTTATATTGCCAATTAGAAACTATTAAAAGTTCAAAAAATACATATTACATATTCTTCATGTAACTCTAAAAATTTCATTCCCCTATCCTGCTTACACTTTAAATAAGCCTGGGGAAACATCCAAGAACCACTCTTTCATTGGTCTACAGTACAAGTGCCACATGACAGCTTTTATGCAGGCATTTTGGCATGTTGTAGCTAACCTCCGCCACCATGGGCCACTGGAGTCCTCGCTGATGAAGAATCACAAGTTAAATTGTACTGTAGATCCATTTAAATTTCAAAAATTTTGCAAGCAAATATTGTTAAACACTACTGCCATTATATACATGAAGAGAAATTATGACTCTGAGACATTAAGTCAAGGATCCCATGCCTCTTTAAGATGGTGTTGGCAGGGACGAGAACTCAAGTTTCCCAATATGAAGGTTCAGGGATGTTTTTGTTATTCTGATGCATTCTGCACAGGAAAGGATGACAGAGCAAATCTTCCAGCTTTTGCCATCTGAAGGTGGTGATGAGAACCAATGACAGTTAAGCAAAAGAGTCCCATCATTAATGTTCTATGGCTTTGGAAAAGGATGGGATCGGCCGGAAGATACATTTCTGTTCTCTTCACAGAGCTGCTTTGGAGACTGCTGCTTTTACATCCATGATGATTCTCCTCAAAGGAAAACACACAGTAGATCTACTCCAGCTTTAGGTTGCTTGTCCTGGAACCATGATTTTACCAGCTACAAAACCTCCACAGCAGAGGGTGTCTACATTTTTCCAGGTTAAGTAAAAAGAAAAAAATTGAGTAATAATCTTTTGGACCAAAACACAAACAAAAAATTTTTTTTTAGTTCTCCTTATTTCTTTTTCTTCCCCTCAAAAACTTGCCTGGAAACTAAAAGGATCCAATTAAAGTTGCTATTAATAGGAAATAGAATTGCCGATCCAGCAGGACTAAGCAAAAGCAATTTTATTCCTGTTCTTCCAAACGTTTCTATAGGTACACGTGGAAAAAAACCACGCAGGCGGGCACGCTTGCAGGGGTCCCTGTGTGTGTGTGGATGCAGGGCAGAGTGTTGTCACAGAACTGGATTCACATAGTCCCCACGAATAAATTAGTAGTGGAATATTATATAGGTACATTTTCCACTACCTGGAAGAATGTTGCATTTGGTTTTTCACTTTCACTCTTGAATCATTATTTTACAGACAGGGAACTAAGACCTTTATTTTCAGGTTTCCTAGGGATTTAAAAAAAAAAAAAGACGTTCCTAATTAGTGTTATAAAAATCCCAGAGAAAAATCAAAGAATCTGCAGCTATATCTTCTAATCCAAACCCCGCTGCAATAGGTCAAAATCTATTGTTTGTTTTATAGACAGAAGAAGAAAGAGAAGGAGGAGAAATGGGGTGAGAAAGAGAAAGGAAGGGAGTGAAGTGAGGAGGGAAGGAAGCGGGAGAAGGGAGAAGGGCGGTAAGAGGGAAGGACCGAGAGGAGGGAAACAGCAACTGCGCTTGTGCCACCCATGCGCCCAGCAGCTGCTTTGCTGTTACTTACTTGCTCTCTCCCTTTTTGAGCTAGATACTTTTTTCTCATTTAGTTGGACCGAGATTGTCCTAGTAGAGCGACCTTTTATTCTTTCCTTTTCCGTTACCCCTCCAGGCTATTGCCCTCGTGCCAGTAACTAGATAACACACTCTATCAAAGATTTTTTTAAAAAATCGTTGGGAAGGCACTAGGACTGATAGTGACATCAATCGTAGGCTGACACTGGCTGGGGTCAACCATTTATCTCCTCGCATAGCCCGTGGTTACTTCAGCGGCCATCTTTACTTGCTACATCTTAACAACCTGGTGCCGATGTGGCCTCTTCCCGCAGTGATAGTATCTGCTCCCTGAGTCCCTGTGCCCCCCTTGTTTGGCGTATTTCTTTGTTTTATTCCAGTGGACACCTTTTCATACTAACTCAGGACAGGAATGAAGGAAGCCCCTCCCGTCTTTCAGAGCCTTCCTTGTTTCGGGGCCAGGCAAACAGCTACAGGCTATAAAAAGAAACTTGCTTTGAGGACAATTTTCAAAATAAAAGAAAATCTCCACTGTCACGTAGAAAATACAGGTGTGTCCTTGAAATTAAAGTGAACTCATAGAGCATTGCTTATAGTGCACTACATATGAGATTTTCTTCCCCAGAGTTTTCTTTTGGCTAACACAAATTTCTTTTGTACCCCTGCCTTCTTTTCTTCTTTCCAGACCAGTAATGCCACTCGCTATCATTTTTAGTAATTCCTTCAGCAGACAGCATTATGATAAGAGAAAATTTAATGCTATGCCGACTGCATTTCAAATGCCCGGCTCCAGCTCAACAACAATCCATGGAAACTGGCCAAGTCTTTTAACAATTTAGAGCATTCATTTCCCTATCTGTAAAATGTAGTTAACAATACCCACTCCATAGTGTTGTGAAAAATATGTAGAAAATTACTTGTATCCAAGCCAGGCATGGTGGCATATACTTGTAGTTCCAGCCTGTTGGGTACTCAAGTAGGAGAATCACAAGTTTGAACTTACTTAGCCTGATCAGCAACCGTAGTAACTTAGCGCTGCTCTGTCTCAAAACTTAAACAAGAGGTCTAGGGGAGGGGTTTTTGAGAATGTACCTCAGTGTGAAGTCCCTGGGATCAATCCTTAATACCAAAAATAGATAAATATTTATGTGCTATGTGCTTGTCACTAATAAATGTTCAATGTATTTGCACTACCATTTATTGCATTTATGGGTTACCAAGCACAAAAAAAAATTCTATGTGCACAAATCATCTTCCAGTGTAATTTTTCTACCACTATAACTTTATTTATTTGAGTCTCCAAGAAATCTGCTTTGAAATGTAAATATACCAGGAAGTTTTAGACTTTATCAATTTAAACCTTCAATTAGGGCCAGACAAAAATAGAAATGTAAGAAAAACAAAATGAAAGGGACTCTGGGAAATTTTGTTTCTCTGTGCATCTTGCTCTAATTTTTATCTAAGTAAATAAATCAGATGTGCATGTGCAAACAGCGTATTGTGTCATTAGTGTAAGAACCTGAAAGTGGGAATACATTAGGAGGTATGAAAGGAAACTGCTCAAAAGTAAAGAGCAATCGGGATGAAGGGAAGGTGAAAAGGAAGACTATGTATGTATGTATGTATATGCAGGATGGCTACCATGGTTGCACTATTGTCTCATGAAGCTTTATTGTAAGGAACAGTCAATGATTAGTTTTTTGATCAATCTGGTATGTCTATATGCGTTCTCCTGAACATACACTTTGAAGCTATCAATATGTAATACAACAACCATTGTTAATGCACTGCCACCTTATCTGTAATTCAGTTTTGGTACTATTCTTGTGCTACTTTGTGTCTGTTTGCTAATGTTTTCATTCTTTTACTTTTAAAGTAAAAAAATTGAATTCTGTTAAAAAAAAAAAAAAAAAATTTTTATCTAAGTCTCACTCAGCTGGATCATGCTTCCACAAGTTCAAATAAATATAAAATATAGCCATTATTTTAATATTAAATTAAGAGACAACCAGGTCAAAACTTTGCCATCATTCTTAAAATGCTTATAATCAGACCCCCCTTTTCAAAGTGTAACCACTATAAAATGATCTACAATGAAACTTTTTTTTAAGAAAAGCAAACTAGTTAATAGCTGCTAAAAGCAGGTGTTTCACCATGTTCCCCTCAATAAGACAAAATACCTGGCATCCACAACGTGACAAAAAAACAGTTTATTTTGGCTTATGCATTTAGAGCATTTGGTCCATGCTTGGCTGACTCCAAACCAGGAGTGTCATGGTAGAAGGGCATGGCACTAGCCAGGAAACAGAGAGTAAAGGACACACCCTAACAGGTCGCATCTCCAGACCCTCCTTGCCTAAGGCAGATCACACCTTTAACAGCATATTTAGCTATGAAGTCATCAGTGGTTTAATCTACTGATATTCTGCTCTCAAATACTTTCACTTTCAAAAGTTTAACCTCTAGCACATGAGGCTTTGAGGAGGCAGTTTAGACCTAAGCCATAAGATTCTGCCGCTGGCCTCTAAAATGCTCACGTCCATCTCATGATGCAAAATGCATTTAGTTAGGGTCAGGCGTGGTGGTACATGACTGTGACCCCAGCATTCTGAAAGGCTAAAGCAAGAGAACTGTAATTTCAAACCCAAACTAAAACCCTGGGGATGTAGTTAAATACAGAGACCCTGGGTTCGATCCCCAAGACCCGTACCACCAACAGAAGAAAGGCACTTAATTAATCCCTAAGAATCACAAAAGACAAATGCTAGTTTCAGCATTGTGGAAAAGTCCAAGTCTAAAGTACCCTCTGAAAGACCTGAGAAAAACCCTTAGCTCGGAGTCCCTAAAAAATCAAAAAGAAAAAAGCAGAGTAAACGTTCCCATTCCACCCAGCTCATGACTTCTTTTTAATGGTACTCATCTTTGCACTAACCACATTCTGCTTGTACACAATTTTATGTGTGCTTCCTTTCTAACCAAACTATACATCTTTACATCTTTTGCCTCTGTATTATACTCCTGACTTATATTGTAAATCTGGATGAAAGCATTCAGAAAAATTCATGCCACAACCTAAACATTGGGCTTCCTTCACATTTCCTCTGACAGATACATTAAACTACCACCCTTAAGTTCAGCCCCACATAAAGTCTTTGAACATGGGCAAAATGAAGACAATTCTTTTGTCAAAATTTAACACAAATGCTTTGCAGTACTTTGCCCAGGAGAGTCTCATTCCCATCTGAATCCTCATGAGCCTTGCCTTTACTGTCCACATTCCTCTCAAATTCCAACCTTCTGAGCTCTGACCAGAACTGTCCAACTGTTCTGTTTATAGACTTCTAGAGCTTCTCTGGCCTACATCTCCAAACTCCTGCTTTGTCTTGGTTACTTTTCTCTCATTGCTGAGACAAAATACCCAGTGCCCAAAATGAAGGATGGAAAGGTTTATTTAGCTTACAGTTTGTGGAGGTTTCAGTCCATATTTGGCTGGTTCTGAGACAGAGTGGCGCACGGCAGAGGGCAAACTATTCATGGCAGCAGAGCACAGCAGAAACAACAAGAGCAAAAGGGAGGAATGGCAGCAAGCCGCCTCTTTGCACCTCCATTACACTGTAAACAGGCTCCCCCCACCCAGGGGGCATGAAGCTCTCACACAGTCTCCATGGCCTCCTCTTCCACAGGCTCAGGATGTATACAAAGTAAGTACCTTGGCTTCCTCCTGAGTCACTCAGCCAAACCTCTAGACTCTCCAAGTTGACAAAATGTATCAACCATAACATCCCTCAAACCAGTTTCAAAAGCTTCTGGACCACATGGTCAGGTATAGTGCCAGTGGCAACCCCATTCCTCAGCTACCAATTTTCTGTATTAGTCACACATCACTGGGACAAAATCTGCAACATCCAAAATTTAAAAAGAGGAAAAATTTATTTTGCCTCACAGTTTCACAGGGTTCAGTACATTATTGATAGCTCCAAGGCAGAGACAGCATAGCTGAAGGGCATGTCAGTGGAAAGTTGTTCAATCCATGGCAACTAAGAAAAGAGAGAGAAGAGGAACAGAAAACAGTAACACACACCCGGTGAGCCATCTCGTCCAAGGCGGCCTCACCCCCAACAGCACACAGTACTTCCATCACCCAATCATCTTCCAAAATCCCAACTCTGAATAAATGAGACTTGGCGGGGACATTTTACATCTTAATTACAGCATCAGGTGATAAATATGTAGAGTTCATTAGGCTTTTTATATCTGAAAATACGCTTTTTATAACTGAGATTGTCTACTTGAAAAGGTGAACAAGCCCAGTAAACTCACTGGCTTACTTGGGCCAACTGTTATTTGATTTCACTTGCACCATGGAAGTATATGATAGACCAGTAAAAAATACGATGTTGAAAAGGAAGGTTTCTTCAGATGTTCTAAAGAAATTTTTAAAACTGTCTCAATGATGAATGTTATAGGTACATATGTAGCAAGGGAAAAATAACTATATCATCCACAGCATTTCCAGTATTGAAATGTGTTTATTTTATGTACAGAGAAGGTGTTTTAATTACTTTGTAGTTCTACACCCAATGCCTGTCCTTACTGAAGTCGGGAGGTGCCCGCTCTACATTCTCTAGCATGGAGGTTACAGAATGAAGATGCCTTACGCCTCATAACTTCACAGACCAACATTTTGCTAGCCAGGGTGAAAAGAACTGAATTCTGAAATTATAGAAGATCTTTTTTTCTTTCAATGAGCTTTTAAAAATTTTTTGATTCTAAGAATATACCAATTATAAAAGATGAAAAGGTATTTTTCAATCCATCCTGCACATTAAATTGAAGCATTTCAGCAGTACAATAGAAAGGCCAAAATGGAAGGAAGAAAAACCTGAACGTGTGGGGCAACATAATACCGACGCACACCTAAATATTCTGAAACTGTCATATGCTTCACATAGCACCCCCTATTTCTACCTTACAAGATGCATTGACTCACTTCCCGGAAAATTTTTAAAAGTGAAAAATTAATCCAAACATCCTGGAACTACATATCTGGCCACCCATTTCTTCACTAAAATAGCAGAACAGCAAAATATAAGGCTCACTTTATACTGTGAATTAAAGAATTTATGCTAAAAATTATTCACTCTCTCAAGACATTAAAAGAGTTTATAGTGATACCATGAAATCACCAGTCTAGCATGGCTCCATCTCCGTGACCTACAGAAAACTCCAGGTGGCAAACAGCAAAACTGACTTGGTTCAGAAACCACCATCCTTCAAATGGGTAATGCTTTCCAGAACATAATCACCCTGAGCATAACTCATGCCTTTGATCAGAGTATGGTTCTTTTCATTTCCCAATTTTTATAGTAACAGTTTCTAAAAGCGTCACAGGAAAAGTTTCCGAAACAGACTAGTGAGAATTTTTCTGTTTTTAGATACATTCCCACTAAGTTGCCAGCCTTGCCTTGCACTCCTAGACCCAGTCTTCTTGCCTCAGCCTCCCAAGTAGCTAGCACTACAGGCAAGCATGGGGAACATTCATTTTTAATTATGTTCATTCAGATATTCACTTAACAAAACTTTGCTATTAGTTTCAACAAAACACAAGCATCAGATCCCACTTTGACATACATACACACACGCGCGTGCATGCACACACATTTCCACACAAGTAATTGCTAGAACTGAAGGGGAGAGGAAACAGGAAACCTCACTGGAAAGACCTAGAACACAGTGGCAGCACAAGGTTCACAGACAGACAGGAGCTGCAGGCCCCACGGCAGGCAAGGGCACCAGACCCAGACCTCTGCGCACTGCTGCGGCCAGAGAGCAGAAGACAGAGTCAGGCTTTTTCAGCTACTCGGTGATCGACTTCCACAGATGTAGTAGCAATTTCCCAAATGTATCTTGGGAAATATCTACAGAAGAAAATAGATTTTCTCTCTTCTTTTTAAATCATTTTCTAAAAGAGAACTCATAGTAATAGTACAGGCTCTGGAAATACTGAATCTCAGTTTGAGTCCCTATTCTGCTCTTAATTAGCTGTGTGTCCTAAAACAAGCTGCTGAGCATCTCTGAGCAGTTATTACTCTGGATAGTGAAGATGACAAGGCTAATCACTTTAAAGATTCTTTCTGAGGACTAAACAAATAGCTCACATAAAGGGCTTCCCATAGTTCCGTTAGTGGCATCTCCTATTAGCAGTAGTAGTAGTATTTCCTTACATTAAAACACTGAATATGCTTCTCCTGAAGGTATCATAGTCGTACTGAATATACTATTCTGTTTTTCCTTCTATTTTCCTCAAGATTCTATCACATACCTCCAACACATACATCCCAATAAACCTGGCTGTTTTATTCCAGTGTTTCAAGACAATCAATTAACCAAGTAAAATTATAAATCCTGTATGCCGAAACGATGCAGCAGGCAATGCAAAATCACCCTGCCTGCAGTGATCCCTGGCGAGATGTGGTGTGGTTCGCAGGTGGCTGCTCTCCTGGCTTACATACAGCTTCCTCTCTGAGAAGTCACCAGCATGAGGAAGTTTTACAGTAATTTTACCAAGAGACAAGGAGTTGGCCCCACGTGTTCTCCAGCCCGCTGTTGGGCACGGCAACTGAAGGCCAAAAGGAGGCTGAAACCGCAGCCCAAATGTCATGCCACACAGAGGAGCGACGCCTTCATCTGGCAGCAGTACCTTGTGAGCATCTCGAAAATAATAAATTCCCATCTCAAGTGTACAGAAACCTCACACAAAGAGGGGAGCAAGCTCATCTTCTTGCTGCCCATTTCAGCTCCGGGATAAGAAGATACAAACCCTTCCGCACCACTGATGTAAGGGTCCTGGCTCCAGCCTTCAGTCGCTGCCCCCATTAAAATGTAAAACCAGATTCATCCCATCACAGAGTGGCACCAGAGGATTGCAATTTCATCCAGCGTGATTTTTATTAGCCTTGCAATTTCTTAATGGGCTCCCCTGAGGGCTGGCTGGTAGAATCCTGCACTTCCAGTCCGGATTTGCTACAGGCAGTGTAATAAACATGGCATCTGTCCCATGACAATTGTCATCACATCCAACCAGGGTGCAGAAGGCAGAGCTAAAGGTTAACAAAACCACTGCTCAGGTGGCAGGGAGGTGAGTGGGGAGGATGTTGGAAATTGGATTTTGAAGGCAAGGGCTGCTTGCTGGGTCCACAGTTCTTCCAACTTGGCCAGAGCTGCCAGCAGCCAAGCAGGCAGCTCCCGCCTCCTGCAATGAGCATCTTTTACCCATCTCATCAGTGTCACTGTTCCTGACATCTCATTATGCACCGGAGGTGGAAGTGGACAGGTACGGAACATGCGAACTTTTACTTTTCTTATTATTTCCATGGAGCACCATGAAGCTGGGAGTTAATTAAGTCCTGTGGGACAGACAATCAGTGTCTTTTTTGCTAGGTTAAATTACATTATATACAGATGCAGAAAAAGAGAAGGAAAGAATCCCTCAGCTCTTTCCTGGTTAATAGAGTACGTTAGAAAAATGATAATTCCAAACTGGAAGCTGAAGTTGATAGCTCCTTAGCATACAAGGTGTCTAATGAAGTCATATGACAAATCCACCAGGGATCACCTTTCTTAGAGGATCTCTAAGCTCTTTTAAAAACACTTTTAAAGAACTTCTTGCCTCAACTCTGAAGGAAAGTTGATCAGGGGCAAGAGTCAATCCTGTGCTATAGGTGGAAAAATCCACTCAACCAGGGTGGAAAGCAAACTTTCTTCATATCTATAAAATCTGAGAGTGAGAAGGATTTTTAGATGAAACACAGAATTAGAGAGAGTGAGAGTGGACAGGTACAAGCAGAAGACCCAGTCCAGAATTTTCCACAGCATTTCAGGGAAAGCCAGTGGATGTTGCATAGAAGAAAAAAGTAACTAAGATCCTTATTACTAGGTTTGGGAATGGTTGCGTTTAAAAGAGTAAAACTGCCTCCCTCTCTGCACTCTCTAAGCTATTAACATGTCACTGGCATCATAACTTACAGCATAGAATTGAGTCTGCAACATTTTCCAAACCAACTTAACCACTGAATGCTTATTGTTTAATGGGACATCTGATGTTATTAATTGCCAACAGCATTTGCATTAGAAAACGCTGATTTAGTTCAACTCCTCATTACAGATGGGGAGCTGAGGATTTCCCAGGCTTGCCTAAGACCACACAGGTAGGTAATATCAAATCCAGGCAGGTAGGATCAGATCACCCAACCTCAGACCACACTACCACAGTGCCTCTCTCTGTAACTCAGCAAGAATCTAGGACACCTGACATCGATGATGCTCTCTGTCACTCAGAAAGCCACGCAGTGTTTCTCTCCGTGCCCTCCAGGATATTGATTCTTCACCCTCTGTCACCTGCAGTCTTAAAACACGAGGTTCCTAATGCTCTTGCGTCTATTCTCAGCCTTATGCTTCCTGGACTTGCATCTGAGCTCCTAGAACAGCGTCTATGTGTTAGGACTAAACTGTTGTTAGGCCGCTGCTGAGTGAGGCTGGTGCTCTGACTCTGCTACGGGGGTCTAAAGACTTGCTATGAGAAAACGGGGTGGCTACAAAATGTATGAAGCCTCTGAACTCCCTGAATTTCCTCCTGGATTAAATCTACCTGCTTCAGTCTGCTCTGCATGACCATTCAGGATGTCTTCTGAGCTGCGTTTCTACTTACTCCTGTGCTTTTTACATTCTTCCAAACCTCACACTCCAGCCAAATAGAATTTATTAAAAAGTTCTTTCTTAGAAAACCACTTTTCTCACTTGTGGGGCTCTGTAAGATGAGGCACCTGTACACCTCTGGTCCTTATCTCCCCTAATCCAAATCCTGCACACCCTTCTTGGCTGAAAGTTCAAATACCAGGGGGGAGGTGCCAGGTGGTTTTTACAACACATTTCTTTGTCTTCACTGATTTTCCACACTGAACCACAAATACCTTTGCTATCACTTTATGACATTTTGCTTATAGTGCAGTCACCGGGTTTTTAACTTTGCCCTACTGCATAATGCATTCCATAAGATAGGAGCTATGTCTTACTCCTCTGAAGACTTAGTATGGCCTTTTCAAAATCCAAAGGGCTGGACCAGTTCTGCCACTGTGGATCTTCAGTGCAAGCCCTTTACAATTGCATAGCCTTCAAATATCTATCTGTTTAAGGCATCATCTGAGGGCTGGAGTTGTAGCTCAGTGGTAGAATATTTGAGGTCCTGGGTTTGATCGACAGCAATGAAAGAAATCCGAGAATTCTATAGAATGGCTAATGTAAGGACTAAACCCTCTGTAAATGGTATCCAAGTGTTGAAGAACTAGCCTTTCATTTTCCTATCACAGGAGTACCATAACCCCCCTGAGGTCATACTGTTCCTTTAATAGTGCGTCTTAATAAAATCATCAGGTTGTACCCTTCAAATTTATATACATGGTACCAGGGAAAAACAAACAATAAAAAGAATTTATTCCTTGTCTGTGTACTTTCCTCTCTGGAAAGAAATAAGTCAAATGGCAATATTTTCAGGTGACTAGTCCTCCATCTGTGAACCCTAACTGTCCAGGCCCTTCATTTAGACATGAACACATGGATGGCCTTGGTCTGTTCACTTTGCCTACTACACTGAGGATAAGTACATATTCATTATACAGGTAGACTGGGAGCGTTGGTGGTATGTTTGGGAAGACATAGGAATGAAACACTTGAACAGCCCATTTCTTTCCCTAGATTGGTCTTTTCTTTGATTAGAGGAGAATTGCTTTGCATAGAACTAGATGATGAGCCATCTCAATTGGGAGCTGGTGCATCATTTAAAAAATCTACTATCATTTTGAATCAAAGATGGACATCACAAAGGAAACACATAATTGATATTGAGGTCCTGCAGCTTTTGGAAGTATGAGTGTTTCATGTAGTCATTTTGGTTTCTCAGTTGCTTGTTTGTTAAAAGCAAACATTCCTACTGAATTCTAAAGAAAGTTTGCCAAACTTTTCTTTTTCACTTAGCTGACTCTCTTAGGCAGAATAAATGCTTTGCTTCACCCCTCTCAAAATCCCATCAAGAGAAATACCTTCAATGATCAGAAAAGAACAATGAGAATAATCAGAAGAAATCTCAGCATGGAGTTATAAAGAGAAAAGCAAAACCATTATGGCCACACACTACCCAGTTTCCACCCTCCAGCTTCTTACTCATCCACAGCCTCAAGACCGTCCTTCCAGTCGTCACTGGTCCCATATTCTTACACAAAGGTGTGGAATGGGATTAAATCCATTCTAAATCCCACAGCGGGCACTCACTGGCCAAAACCAATGAGCAAGACTATCACCCTAAGCAGATAACTAAGTAATCAATAACTCCGTTTGGACCAATGAGTCCTGAAACATTTGTTGGGACCTGGGAAAAAAGCTTCTTCGTCCTAAAACTATGCTCATGAAAGACTCATTTGTCCACATGTGATGCAAATAGGAGAGCAAATTGCCTTGGGAGCAATAGTTAGTCACCTTGTGGCCACAGAGAGAAGCAAGTTTAGGCTGAGTCCGATGCTATGGAAGGCAAGGCAGAGATATGGGAAAAGCTCTGAGCTGCTAAATCACAGCAATCACAGCCTGAGCTCTCCTGTTCTGATCGCTAATCTCTTTATCATCTAAGTCCTTTGAGCCCTTTTGTTCTCTTGTGATTGAAGTCTTCATAACAAAATTTTAAAAGGTAAAATTGAAAGAGATGCGAGAGCATTAATGTACAGAAAATACATTTAAATAGGTTATACAGCCTATGGTTATGGGTATAGATAGAGATATTTTCTTCATTTATACAAATGTTCTTAATGCATGGTGTCCCAGTGTTTCTTAGAAGAAAACAAATAGACTTAACAAGGCAGAAATGCAAAGAAGAGGCATTTCCCACAACCCTCCCATCCACATTTACAACGACATTGTAGAACAAGGTGATGAATCTGTCAGCACTGGAAAATTCCACAGAGATCTTTAGGGTGTGAGAACTGTGAGTGGCGAAACACTGGTGAAAGAAGAGGAGAGGGGGAATCCAAACGAATGATAGAGGCTGAATGTGTGGCCATTTCTCCCTATCCAATGTCGTCAGTTCGAAACTTCTGCCTGATGGTTCCATGGCATAGCCCCACGTGTCGTATTTCCCATCAACAATGTAAATTAGGTTGTGGTTCCAGGTAACCCAATAGATACAAATGAAAGATACCATGCGGAGTACAGTGAGTCAGCCACAGGGTGATAGAGTCACTTGTTAAAGATGATATATTCAGTAAAGACAGGCTAGACTGTACGTAGTAACAAATAATCCCAACCCCTCAATGGCACGGCAAAAGTATAGTTCTTATTTATAAGCTTACTTCTTGCCACAATGTGCAAACAAATGTTATCAACTCTCTGGGGCAGAACAGCCATCCCTCTATGTTGGTGTACATCCGGGCTCTATCCTCTGAGCTATTTGGCCATCAAGTCAAAGGAAAGAAGATGGTAGGAGAGTCAAAGCACAGGGCACCATGATCTTATTCACATTCTGAGCAAGTCATATGGCCCCATCAAACTTCAAAATGCTGGACAAGTACAGGGTCTCTTATTTCCAGAATAAAGTAGAGGTGGACATTGGAGACAGAGGTCACAGATGGAATCACTGCAGTCGTGACACATTCTCCTAGACAATTAAGAGGAACTTGGAAAATCAGTTGAATATTTATTAATAAGGAGGAAGTTGTCAGCACCTATCTAGAAGTAAAAAAAAAAAAAACTTCAAAATGATTTATTCTATGTTGTTCTACTTTTCCACCCAACATGAAAACTTGAGGAAACCAGCTTAGTGAGTCTCAGCCCTAGCAAAGCTAGATGTTCTTGTAGCAAACTCACACAATCAAGACACATCTTTTGTGCCTGTTTGTTTTATTGCATATTTTATTTGGTTGGGTTCCTTTGTTTTTCAGTGTGGAAGCTCTTAACAATTTATTTCCTTATTAAAAGGCTGATTTTGCCCACTTCTTTTCTTCCTCCCTTAGAAAAGACAAATGTTTTTTCTTCAAGAGCAGCTGAAATGATCTCTTGATGTTTAATCTGTTGAAAAGATTCCCTCACCCAGACATTCTTTCCCTGATTTGTATGTATGTTGAGCCACAGAGAGAGGCTTTGTGCCATTGTAGAGCCAAACGTTCCTCTCTCGGGTCCCCTGCCACAAGCCTTACATCAGCTAACCTTAGCAGAGAACAACCAAAGGGCCAGAACTGGTCCTGTCTGTTGCTCTGGCCAGTGGTAAAAGCAATTCACGAAGACATCAGGATGATAGCAACTAGATTAGCCGTTAGTGGAGTAGGGCATATGTACCCTCGATTGAGATTTAGTCGGTTCCCTTAGAGATGGAAAGCACCAGCAGGAAAACAAGCAGAAAGTCCAAACATCATGCAGTAAAGCCCGTCTCTGAAGCAATAAGAAGTTAACATCCACTCATGCAGAGGCTACTGCCATATAAATAACCTCTATCTCTTAGTATCAGCTTTTATAAAAAATCACTTCAGTGCTAGTAATTCCACCCAACACCTCTGCTTTTCTCCGTCTGCTTCCCTTTGTCTTCTCCTCTATAGTAACCTCAGGAATTGTTCCTCTCTGAGGTGACTTTTAATTCGATGAAGTCAGTTTATATAACACTTTCAGTATTTAAATAACCGTATTCTTCATCCAAAATAAAATGTCCTTCCTATTCACTTTTACCCAAATTCCTTCAGCCTCCGGGCTCATGCTGCTCGGCAGCTCACTGGTCAGGCTTTCTCCACAGAGATGTGTGCTTTAGAGGTAGTTGCTGTGGTTTGTTACAGGTAGAGCAGGCTTGGGTAGACCAGGCTTCTTCCCGGTTGCACTAAGAGCAGTAGCCTTGGGTGGGAAGATTTACATCAAACCTAGCAAGATTTAAGGGGCATTGCTAAGGAGAAAACCCAAGTTCTCCAAATGTACTGAGTTGCCTTTTGTATTGCAAGACAGATATGACTATTTGCTCTTGCAAAGACACATGCAATATGTATTAGACTCAAAACTAATAACATTTCATTTCTTTTAGCAAAAGGAATGCTTAACATATCTGATAAAGAACCACATATCTAAACACTAACAAAACATGATTCCTTCTCAACACAAATACACACATTCACACACACTTATCACTACACCACATCCTACATACACACAACATAAACTGCATCTTATTTCTGACATCCATTCCACTACCTGAGACCCTGCATATGTAGGAAGAGAACCTGTTCAGAACTGGGTGCTTTTGCTTCTCTGTCAGTCTTCAGAAAGATAATGCTTTCGCTGCACTGTCTTCATGAAGTGGACCTGTGACAAAGTCAGCTTTTCTCTTATATGAAAAATTAAACATACTAGTAATAGAACATGCTATAGTCTTTGTATTCTGTTGTAGGACTTTCATATAACCCTTCTATGTCACAGATCCAAAACCTAAAGCACAAAATTTACAAATGAGATATCTAATGTGATTCCATGAATCAGGCAACAAATTCATTTGAATACTTCTTATTTTTCATTCACCTCCTCTCTAAAAACAAGACTCCTAATGGGGGGCCACCCTCCCATCTGAAGCTATGTCTTAGCACCATGTCTATCTGTTGACCAGATGAACTTTCATGTCTTCAAAGCCTCAAAATAAAATTAATCATTATATTCCCAGTCGAGCCCTAAACAGGCATTCATATTTCTGCATGGTGTCAGGTTTCACTGAGAAAATTCCACTCAGCGTTTATTTAGACCAAGGTGGCCCCAGCTGACCAAGTTCTAACTTCCAAAGGAGGTACTCATGTCAGGTCCCAGGGAACCAGCCCCTGCCAATCATCAATAAGGTAATTTTCAGGGGCTTCTAGAGCTCTCCATTTTGCACTGAGGGTAGAAACTATAACTCTCGGGTAAAAGTTAAGAGCAGTTTAGGTGAGCTGATTCTGGCTCTTGTATATGCTCATAGTATTATAATAACTAGGAATTATAAGGACTACTTTGGTCAAACCACAGCGAATAGTCAAACTATAGTCTCAACCACTGTGAATATTCCTCAATACGACAGGCACAGGCTCTTGTCATGAGTTCATTCAATACAAATTGTCTCTGAGAAACAAAAAGGGCACAGTTAACTTGCTCAAAGGAATTACAGACTGCATTCACACTAAATATGTCATGAATTATCTCTACTTTAAAACAGAGCAATATAAAGGTGTATACACGATTTTAGGTTCAAATAATTGGCAAGGCCTGTTTCACCCAGCAGCTGTGATAAGAAGAGTAAAATAAACAAAGATATATTATCACATAACATATTATCACATGTTGTCACATATCATATATTATTGCATAAGAGTTTTCAGAGCACAAGGTATTATCTTACTCAGCTGTATTATCTCATTAAGTATTTAGCAAATAATAATGCTACTTGGTATATTTTGAGCGTTACCTACAAATAAGACAGTTTGCTAAGTGCTCCGCATACTTTAATTCTTATAACCATATGCACTAACAGACTCAGTGAAGTTAACAAAATTTGTCTGAAGTTATATAACAAGTAGATGAATCAGCCTCAAATCTAGCTTCCTCCTAGATCCCAAGCTCATAACTACTATATCATAAAGCCTCTTTCCTGTTGTGTGGTTCTTCCCCCTAAACCATTTTACTTGCACTGTCTTCCTTCCTCCAAAAGCTACATATCAACTGAAAAGGTCAAATGAGTTGCCACATTAACAAGGACTTGGATACAGTGTGAACCAGGGGTTTGGTGTAGGGTGTATCCTGTTTGTCTGTGTTGTCTGCCTAATTATGTAAAGGAGGTAAAGCTCTTTCATATATGAAACTATTCCTTCTCAACCCTTTCTGCCCATATGGTACATAATTGTCATAGGTTGGGACTCTCATTTCACTAAGAAAATACAGATACAAGGGACACAGTAAGTCTCCCAGAGGTTAACCAGATCAACTGGGGAACCATCAAGTTCCTGTATCTTGTATCTATGACCTAGAGAGAAGCCAACTCAACCCTACTTCCCACAGCCCTTCTGTCTGCAGGCAGACAACCCTGAAGATGCATACTGAATAAGAGGTGAGTCTAAAAGGAAAGAAAGGAAGAGAGAGGGTAAATAGGGAAGAGAAAAAGGAGGGCAGGGGAAAGGAGAAGAAGAAGAGGAAGGGGAAAGAAGAAAAGAGAGGAAAACTCAAAACTAAAAGAAAAGGAAGTTAAAGGAAAAATTGTCTTTTGACTTCATTAACAAGAGGGAAAAGTGATTAGGGAATACAAAGTATTTTCAAGTTAGAATACCTACGCACATTGTCCCAAAAAAGCAAATTAGTCATATAATAAATAGCATGAATTTCTAGAGGAATCACCTTAAACAAAAAATAGGGATTAAGTTGTACAATGTGGCTTTTATATCAGTCATGTAGCACAGATACATAGCATCATCCATTCATTCATCAGAGGAATCAAACGTGGTTTAGTTTCTAGTTTGGAGATGAGATATTTAAATAAATAAATAAATGTGATTTAAATGTGTAACAGATAAAGTCCGTAAGATAAAATGCAGTGAGATTTCACTTGAAAAAGTCTTCAATATTTTAGGAAACAAAAACTCTCCCAAGAGAGGAATTCATACAAGAGCCCAAATGAATTTAAAAATATAAATATTTTTAAAAACAACTAGTGATAATTTAACCAGCCAAGCATAGGGCTGTCTAAAAAGTTGTTTTGTATTCTCTAGGAGAGTGGATGAAGTCAGAGACATGCGGAGTCTTCATCTTTTTGAATCAAGTGACACACTAAAGATCAAAGCTTTAATCAAAGTACATTTAACTTTAAAACACTCTTGAGGAAGGCCCTGCCCACACATGGTGCTCAGCTTCTTCATTCCTTTTTCTTCTAGCTCATGATCTCCACTGGCTGTCTGCATTTCCCTGGCACTTTTTGACTCCTTAGCTGCATAAAGTTCAGGGATTTTTTCAATATGAATACTGTCCTATAGTCTCAAAGGTCACCAAAGACCTCATTGTGACAATGTTTTCATGTGTCTCACACATTTCCTCTAAACTCTTCCTCATCTGGGTCTGACTTTACCTCCAGAGCTTCAAACATACTTTCATCAAAAGAACCTGACACGTGAGGTCTTGTCTAGAAAGCCAACTGACTACTATAGCTTTATAGTAAGATCTCTTATTAGTAACCTTCCTATCACTGGGTCAAAATACCCAAAACTAGCAACTTAAAGAAGTTTAATTTGGGTCTTGGCTTCAGAGGTTTCAGTCCACAGTCAGGTGGCTCCAAAGCAGACATAGGGTGGTGGAAGAGGCATAGTAAATCTTCTTGTTATGGTTGACACATTGTGTCAACTTGGGGAGTCTAGAGGTTTAGCTGAGTGACTCAGGAGGAAGCCAGGGTGCTTACTTCGTACACATCCTGAGCCTGTGGAAGAGGAGGGCACAGAGACTGTGTGAGTGGTACACGCCCCCTGGGTAGGGGTAGGCTGTTTACAAAGTAAAAGAGAAAAAGAGGCTGCTTGCAGCCATTCCTCCCTTTTGCTCTTCTGGTTTTGCTGTGCTCTGCTGCCATGAACGTTTGCCCTCTGCCATGTGCCACTCTGCCTCTGAAACAGCCAAGTATGGACTGAAACCTCCACACACTGTAAGCTAAATAAACCTTTCCTTTCTTCATTTTGGGTGTTGGGTATTTTGTCTCAGCAACAAGAAAAAAGTAACCAAGACACTTCTCAAACTGTGGTACACAGCAAGCAGAGAGAAAGGAAGGAGCAAGGAACAGGAATACACCCTTTCAAGTTGTCTCTGTAGCATACGTCCTCCAACCAAGCCCTACCTCCTAACAGCACATGCAGCTATCATTCATTAATGAATTGATCCTCCAGTGCATGTAGCACCGCTATGATCCATTCACCTTTCAAATGTTCTATCTCTGAGCATAAGAGACATTTGGGGCACACTTAAATACAAACTACAACATTCTTCCCCTGGTCCCCAAAAGCCTCACGTCCATCTCATTATACCAAATGTATTTATTCTATCTCTAAGAGTTACTAAAGTCTTAACAGTTCCAGCAGTACTTAAAAGTCCAAGTCAAAGGTTCTCTCAAACCCAAGACAAACTCAGCTGTGAACCCCCTTAATAGTGATGGCAAACCATTTAGAGCTTTCAATGATACAATCATTGCATACAAACATACAGGCCGTAGGCTCACCACCACTTCCTTATAATGCTCAAAAGCAAAGTTAAATACCTGTAGAATACAGTGGCACATTCCCATTCCAAAAGGGAGGAATTGGAGAATAGAAAAGAATCAGACCAAAACAAGACCTAAATTCAGCAGGGCAAACATTAAATCCTGCAGCTTCATGCCCAGCACCTGGGGCAGGTTATGATAAGATGTGACTTGTGCAGGGCTTGTGCAGTCCTGCCCCTATGGCCTTGCCAGTTGCAGCCCACATGAACTCTTTCATGAGCAGGTTTTGCTCATTACCAAGGCTTTCTTCAGCAGACATTCCACATTCCTGGCATCTCTAACTTCCTGTGGTCCCCACTGCCCCTTCAACTTCATTCTCACAACTTCACATATCGCCCTCTCAGGGGTACATTTTTCTGGGCTCCCACACTCCCTCTGAAATCTGGATGGAAGTCTCCATGACTCCACAGTTCTTGAACTCTGCACGCCTGTAAAACCAGCACCACGTGGATGATGCCAGCATCTGCTGCCAGCTTGAGCTGTGGTCGGGCTCCCTGGTGTCAGGACTACAGCAGCTCTGAGTGCCTGAGGGGATGAACTTGGGAACACACTTCCCTAGGTGACTCTGAGTGAAAAAGAATGTCCTGGGGTTCTCATCTTAAAGCAAAGCCTTTCAAAAGAGTTTACCCTTTACATCCTTGAGCCTGTGAAGGGTGAAATCTTGGCCCATGACTGAGATGCCCTCAACCCATCTTTCCCATTGTCCTGGTATAAAGTACTGGGCTCTTGTTTAGTACTGCTCATCTTTTCAGCAACTACGTCCTTCTTGGCCCCAACTTTACACAGGTTTCTCTTCTGATGAAACTTCAAACATTTCACATCTTTCACTCTGCTTTTTTCTCCTGGTTTTCGCTACAAATCAGGAATTAATTTGGGAGAACTGCCGTCTTAACACTGAGAATGTTGATAATTTTCTATATTTCTTCTGATTTGAATTTTTAAACCTACATCTGTAATTTCATGGCTTCCACCAAGCTTAGAAAAATCATTCTCTTCTGGTTATCTGAGCAACTACTCTGAAGATGACAACAAGTAATAAAACAACCATGGTTGATTTCCTATCATCTTGGTTTCAAATTCTGTGTTGTTTTCATAGTTTTTGTGTTGTTTTGGCTTTGACTCTTTTGTTACTTTATTTTTGTTCTTTTCTCTTTAAAGTAAAAAAGGAAATAATTCTCACTATTATTTAAATATTTTTTCTGCCTCCTACCACCTTCCTTCCACAGCCCCACCTGCACAGATACTGAACTGATTAACACTGCACTACAGATTATTATTTGCTCATTATTCCCTTTCTTGTTCTTCTGTCCTTCAGTCTGAGCAACCTTTTCAGTTTTGCAGTTTTTTGGATAGCTACTCTTAATGTCACTGGTCTTATGCTCGCTAGAGTTCCATCTAGTGTTCAGCCTCTCTATTGAAATTTCATTACCATTATTGGTTCAGTTCTATCATTTTAAAAAAGAGTTTCAAGTTCTTTGTTCATATTTCCTATAGCTTCACTGGTTGTGTCTTTTTCTTTAAAACTTGGAACATTTGTGTAACTGTCCTAAAGTATTTTCTAGCAAATACACATCTCTATCACTCTGTATCAGTTGATTTCATTTTTAAGCTATTGTTTTTCATGTTGTTGACTGGAAGCGAAGCCTTGTGGATGTAATGTTTCTGAAATGTGGATTTTGGTTCTCTTCCTCTAATGAGTATTTGATTTCACTCTAGCAATTAAATAGTTTAGTCCCCTTAAGCCCTATTTTCAGAATGTGTTTGGGTGGGTCTAGAGTAACTGTATTCTAGGACAGTGGTGGTAAACCTATGGCATGAGAGTCACAGCAGGCTGTCTGTTATCACTGAAAGCTCTAAAAGGCTTGCCATCACTGCTACGGGGCTAAAACACCCTCATTCCTAGCACTCATTAAGAAAGCAAACAGTAACAAATGCTGGCGAGGCTGTGGCGAAAAAGGAACATGTCACTACTGGTGGGAATGTAAACTAATTCAACCACTATGGAAATCAGTATGGAGATTTCTCAAAGAACTGAAATTGGAAATTCCATATGACCCAACAATCCCCTGGTAAGTGTCTTCCCCAAAGAGCTTCAGACATCATACTACATGACACATGCATACCATGCACAAGAATTATAGCAGAATAATTCCTAATAGTTAAATCTTGGAAATAGCCTATATGCCCATCAATGGATGACTGAATAAAGAAAATGTGGTATCTGCATGTAATGGACTCCTACTTTGCTACAAAGAAGGACAGATCTGAGACATTTGTGAAATGGATGCACCTGGGAAATAGAATATTGAGTGGAATAAACCAGAGACACAAGCTTAAATACCATATGGTAGCTCTCCTTTGGGTGCGGCAAAGCACAAACAAAGAGAATAATAAATCAATGTCTCTTCAATCCGATTGATCAGCACTCAAAATCCTCCAATACTGTACTGTTCAGTTGACTTAAATTTATGTTCACCTCGAGCATCGAGAAATATACTCACTACATGATTGAGGAACTGTTTGGCCAAAGACACAGAGACCCACACAAGACACCCCCATGCAGATTTCTGGGACTCTCTCTGCAAAGTTCCCTCATATCTGGTACCCTGCTTACGTTCCTGTGACTGAGTTGTTCAGTGAGTTGGTCCTTAAAGGAGGGAATGTATGTAGCATGTACATTACGATATTCAGAACAAAGAAATAGTCAAAAGAAAACTCGAACTTGATGACTTTGCTTTTATTTGTGTAACTCTGACATATAGCACTATAATGTACAGCATAATGTAAAACTATAGTAAGCAGTGTACAGAGCTGTCAGCAAAAATGACAGTACTGTACTGTAAGGTTGTCCTGCCACCCAACTTCCTGGGTCATAAGTCCAAGCTGTGGGGCATAACCCTGAACACTACACCTCAGTCCTAAGTCTAAGCAGTCATTAAACAGGTAGGTTGTTAAAAGGGGAATACCTGTGCACATATTTTAGACACAAGTTAGGAAAACAATAGAAATCACATAGAAACATCTTTGTGTGCAAATAGGCATAGTAGAGTTGTATTTACATGTGTTTATTCCAGTCATCATGTCTGGACTGTAAATGTGTCCCACCTCTCCATTCCCTCTGCTATTCTCCTGTTTCAATCACTCCTCACCGGGGTGAGAAGCCACAGTTCCCTGTGGATTTACCAACCAAACCATCCCACACTAACTACCAGACTAGGGTGAGGAAAGCACTGCTCTCGTCATGCAGCAGCTCCTCCAAGATCATTTGTCACCTGCTGACCAAACACTTAACCTTCAGTCACGGTCTGATCCTAGCCCACCTGCAGCTCATTGGCACCCCACGCACACACTGTGCTTCTTGCACTTTTCCTGGGAAATTTCATCTCAGTGCTGTGTACATGTTGGTTTCTATACCAGAAATACCTTTCCTCTGATCCCCTAAACATCCTAGCCTTGCCTGGTCTTCAGAGCACAGTACAAGCACCACTCCTTCAATAGAGCTCACTGGATGGATCTGTCTGAAGACGCAGGGCAGAGCCTGCACTCTGTGACCGGGGATGAGGCGGTTCAGGCAACATCTCCCAAGTGAGAGCAACACAGCAGTTGCTGGGCGCACAAGGAGTTCTGAGCAGAGGTAGTTCCATGACAAGGAAGTGTGGCTAGCTCTCCATGCCGCGGCTCCCCATACAAATTTGCAGGATGCGTTGATGTACTGAATGCTCTCAAATATCCTCTGGTGGGAAAAACAGTTCTTTATCCTCTCCAGTGCTATTCCTTCCTTTTCTGCGTCTCTCACGGTGTTCCAAGGTATACACATAATAGGGTGTGTGTGTGTATGCAGTGTAGTGTTTTAAACCCAGTTTTTATGAATTATTTGACTTTGGAACCTTTATTGCTAAATCTATTCTGTGGAATCTGTGTACTAAGGTTCTCATATGGAAAATTTGTGAACTTGGAAGAGGGCCCTGGGTTCTGCATCTGATTAAGCATCTATTAGCACAAGTCTTCTCCAGACCTGAGCCCAAGTAAGGGAGCCATTCACCCTAACAAAGGTGCCACATTATTCCCAGGCCAAGTAAGAAAATTAAACATCCAAACGCAAACAGTGTAACCACACATCACATATGGTTGACAAATTGTTCACGAGCCCCAGTAGAGTATACACACATCCCAACAAGCATGACAGTACCCAAGCATAATTATTAACTGTGAATCTTACCCTCTAAAAAGCATCCAGGTTTGGGTACTCAATCAACTATATGGTCATTTAATTATAAACTCTTTACAGATAGGCTTTATTATATCTAATTCCAGAAGCAAACCAAGTTACTCTACCCAAGAGGACATCTAGAACCAACAATCTCCCAATTATCTAGAATTTTGAGTTTTGTGTGTCTACTTAGCTACAGTTTTCCCTAATTCCCACCATTCTGATTTGTTCAGTATGATAGGAACCATGCCCAAGACCCTCCTTTCACTCCTTATGAGCCTGAGAGGATTACTGCTGGTCTTAAACGCTAATGGTTTGCTACAAATCCCTGCTATGGCTCCCTGTGTCCTCCTGGCTTACTTGAGACACGCTCCGGCTCCCAATGGACTGTTTTGAACTATGACATCACACCTGAGTGCAACGTGATCACATCTAGAAACTACAACCATAGCACTTCTCTGCCCCTCGGCCCTCAGGACCGGCATTTCCTACACACTGGTATCGGCCTTGAGTGTTTTGACAGACATGCTACCTGCTTTCTGAAGATTAAATGGCTTACTTCCCCCACAATGATTTAAAGTTGCTTGGTTTATGATGTCACATAACAAGCTATGTGACCCTTACCAGGTCACCCCTTTCTGCAAGAATCTTAGTTAATTCATCTCTGGTCAAGGTGGTGGCAATGCCCCCTCTAACGGTGATTAACTGACTTCAGGTATGTACTGTTTTGAACCTTATCTATTGTGGAGATGGCCTCATTTAATGATAGAACCCCTTTTCCATGTTATTTTCTTTATAACTAAACAATTGTGCTTTATATAAATACTTATAAATGAGTGAGGCATTTAACCTCCAAACAAACTCAGCCCTGAGATGATGAAATATCTGAAATATAAGTGAAATGATCTCATTAAAGCAACAAGCATTACTCAGAAATAATTCTGCATCACTTGTCACATGACTACTAGTAGCATTGCCAACAACGGCAACACTGAATACTCACTATGTGTAAGACCACTTTTGGTGGCTCATATGGTATAAACCTCACAACTCTATCATTTGTTAACTAAAATTGTCATTTTATAGATAAGAAAATTGAGCCAGGTATGGTCATGCATGCCTGCAATCCCAGCCCTTGGGAGGCTGAGGCAGGAAGCTTGCTGTATGTTTGAGGCTAGTCCGGGCTACATAAGTGAGTTTGAGGCCAGACTGCACCACATAGTAAGACCCTGTCTCAAAAAAAAGAAAAGAAAAGAAAACAGGCACAGAGGGTTATATAGTTTCCCTGAAGTCCTTCCAGGTAGCCAGTGACGTGTTCAAACCTGGGTAATCTGTCTCCAAAGCTCACACACTTCACCACTTTGCTAACCTGCCTCTCCTTCCCTTTCACCAGCACTTGCTCACATGGCCATCCCAACAACACTGGGCCTTTTTTCTCCCAGACACCGACTAAGGTGCAGAGAGGCTTAACAAGTGCTCTATGTCCCACAGCTCCCCACCTCGCTACACAGATCAGAGCTGGCTGCTGAGAAAGGTGCTCTATGTCCCACAGCCCCCCGCCTCGCTACACAGATCAGAGCTGGCTGCTGAGAAAGGGACCCAGAGTAAAACGGGGTCTGGGACGTAGGGACAGTGGTTCTGGAAATGCAGAATTAACTGCAACATCCAATGGCAAGGAAACAGCATTTGAAGGTGGGGACACCAGGAAGCAGGAAGTAACAGTGCTGGGAAATCACCTAAAGGCAAAGTAAGAGGACTGGCAGTCATGGAAAGAAAAGAAACCCAGAGGGGCCAGAAGGTAATCAGGAAACAGCATAGAAAGCACAAGGGGAAATATGCCTTTGTAGTTATACACACTTATAGAACCAGCGCAAAAGTTATACAACAACAACAAAAAACCACAAACCGAGGCGGTGTGTGGGTTTGAATTAGGATTGCTCGATCGACATAGCGCCTGTGAGAATCCGGACTAGTGTATGTCACATAATAGGCACTTAATAAACATTCATTCCAAATGAAAGACAAAGGGGACAAAATCTGAGAATTGCTTTCATAAAGACAAAGGCACCTAGGGGAGCAGACGCTCAATAAATACCCTTTTTTGTCTGTGTACGGTGAGAAGCCTGGGGAGTTTAAAGGACTGTCTGATACATTTCCGAAGAGCTCTTGTCCTCTGAATTCAGTCCGCGCAAATTCACTGGGGAGGCTGGGAGCCTCCGGTTAGGCACTTGAGGACACACTTTAGAAAAGCCACTTACATGGACGGGGTGGGTGATTTCAAGACAGATGAACTGAGGTAAAGAGGCGGTGCTGTCCATCCCTGATGTCATTTCTGAGATTCGAATTCTGCTCCCCCAGGAAACAAAACCAGAGAAACCAGCAACATCCCCGCCCCGCCATGCAGAGGGTGACCCAGGGACTTGGAAGTCCTCCAGAAAGGCCTGGTTAACTTGTGGGCCATTTATTTTATGAAGGAAAAAGCCACAGAAAGCTCCTTGCAAACACACATCCAGAGAACGGCACAAAACGCTGAGGACATTATCTGTTCAGAATTTGCTTTAAAAGAGCCCGGGCAGCATTCATTTATTTTTGAGGAAATACATGATTAACCATAGTTAACCATGAATTCAGATGTTGTGCATTAGGCCGGCTCCTCAAAGTTTGAGAGCATTTAATATTATATATCGCTGCCATTTGGACTAAATTGTTTTTTTAATGTACACAATATTACAAATTTAATTTGAGCTGTTTGAATCAGTCTGTAAAAAAGATTTGATTATACCTGAGTGTTCTGGCCCCAGCTTTTCCGTATCTCAGTAATCTTGGTGGTAATTGGCTGATTAGGCGTCTCACACTCCATCTCTGCCTCAGTTTCCATGGCAATGGTACAGGAGCTATTATGGATGAGAACTTCATCTCTTTCCACTTTAGGGCTGAAACGAGAGGGGAGGTTAAATGGGGTGTCATCAATCTTAATGAAACACAATTATTCCTACTCTTATTAATCATCGCAAGCCATTAGCTTGTGGCAACTACAGACCACCATTTGTCAAATTTTGCAAATTTCTGTAATTTTGTTTCCATTCTTTTATTGTTTATTTGGTTTTCCTGTATCTGTTCACCCTGCAATGAAAATGCACATAGTAAATGTCTTCCAATGAGGCCTTTCTTATTTTCCAAACCTATTAGGAACATTAGCAAAGAGTTCCATCAGCCCGACCTAAGAAGCAACGGACGGATAACACTTCCAGTTCCAGAGACGGAAGCTGATGTTGGGGAGAGTTTTTATTTTGTGCTTTTTCTTTTCCCCTCCGTCTTCCTGCTTTTACTCACACTTAGTGTTGGGGGAGTGAATTGCCTGAATCCCCCCAGGGCAGATGGAGAAATTGGAAAACCCACACAACTGGCTAACCGGTCCCTAATTCCAACTGTGAAAAAATGAGCTCATTTAGGGTTTCCATTCCCTCTCCCCAGCGGATGGCAATGAGGCTCTGTTGCTAGCAGTGGAACATTAACTTAGTAAATTAATTAAACTTACTTAACAGCCCAGACTAAGGAGATGCGATATATGTGCCAGTTATACTACCAGCCACTCGCTTTAAGTCCTTTTGCTTTAAGAGCAGAAGCCAGACTGGATTTAAAATGAAAAATAGCAATGTAGCATCACAGAAAGTCCAAAAATATGCAGTCTAGAGGAGGAACAAGCTTGGATATTGAAAGGAATCATACCCAACAGGTGCGATGTTTATTCAAGAATAATCCCAGCTTTAGGCAATGTTACAACTAACTAAAATATGATTAGCAATAATAATGCAGTCTGTTTTATACTTTCCATCAGTTACAGAAGATCTCATTTCAACCTGTAAATGAGGTAGCGGTATAAAATATCTAACTGAAAGAGATCAGGGGATTTGCATGTAGTCAAATACAAAATCATGCAGCACCAAAACCAGAAGCCACGCGTGCTACTTCCTGGAGTAGCACTGTCTCGTTTTCAAATACTGGTTCCTAATTGGACATCAGAAATAAAGATGGTAGATCTACAGGTAGACCAGGAAGGGTGGAAGAAAAGGCAAAATGTCATCCATTGAGAAATTATAAATCATCAAACTGTAGCATCTTCTTTCAAATCCAAGTTGAAACGGTTTCTGCCAACACACGCTAGAAATAATGAGCAGGATGGCTATCACATTTCACCACTGAGTCTTCTCTCTTCTTCTTGTTCAAATGTTATCAGCTCTGAATCCACTGAAGACATGACTTCCACACCCACTGTCCTCCAAACCTGCCACCCAACACTTAGCAAACCTCAGGCTGACCACGGGGGCTCTGGTCTGTGAGCCCCCCAACTCATGGCTCCTAATATGACAATCATTTTGTAGCCCTCATCCTTGCTTGAAGCCAGCAGTGAACTAACAGTCTTGGAGTTACAAGTGCTGGAAGGTTACTCCACGCCATATTCGTTCCGCTGCTTTTCTGAGCAGACTGGCATGCGAAGGTGAGCTCGGGAAGCAGATCGGTTTTACTTGAGTCCTAGCACTGGTCCCTACCATCCAAATGACACTATTACTTTTGGGTTTCCCTGTTTGTAAACCGGAGTTACATGTGATTGAATACTTGTTTTATAGAGGCATCGAACAAAGGCAAATGAAGAACCATAAAGTTCTAGCAGGTGGCTGTGGTGTCACACACCTGTGTGAGAAGCACTTCGGGAGGTTGAAGCAGGGGGACAAAAAGTTAGAGCACGGCCCACGCAACTTAGAGCACCTTAGAGACTTAGTGAGGCCCTGTCTCAAAATAAAAAGGGGCTGGGGAGGTGGTTAGTGTCAAGGCCCTGGACTCAGTCTCTAGTGCTGCAAAAAAAAAAGGTTAACTGATTAGCACAGAGCCCTGTACACTGTGAGCATCTGATAAAGGCACCTGTCACTGCAGTTTTTAGAATTGATTATGGTGGTGCTGCTGCTGCTGAAATGTAAAGATGGGAAGAGATGTTCACTGCTGTTCTAGTTCATCTCACTGAAGTAGAGCCATTGCTCAAAAACACTTTAAATCAGGACCCCATGATCCAGCTATATCCATGGAGCTGAGACGTGTTCCCTGCGGTAAACCAAACCTCCGATACATACATACTGCGTTCTCTCCTGCAGTCTCACTCATACCAGATTCACAAGGACAAACAAAGTAACACAGCTTCTAAGTGAAAGTGCAAACATGAAAAGCCAAAGCAGCCCTTTCAGACACCTGACTCCTAAGCAGCCTAAGGCTTGTGCTAGGCCGCTTTGGGCTTTGCACCTGGGACATTTTGCTGCTATAGGCAGGGGGGAGGTTGAGGCAATCTCCCTTCATAGTCACGTCATGACTCACTTACAAGCCTGCCCAAAAATAGAAAGCAAGGTCGGCTCACCACACTGTCACCCTCTCGTGAACTGGTCACAAAACACCTGGTGAATAATTCTTCCTGGAATTTTGTCAGGGATCGAATCAAGCATCTCCCTTTTTCTTTTCTTAGTTAATTCACAGAATGTTTCCCGTCACTCACTCTGTCCCTGGGCTCCACCGGCAAATGGGAGAGTGAAGTGTGTTTGTCAGTGAGCAGCAAACTGCCCCCCACCACATTCTCCTCACTCTGGAGACTTAATGAGGCCCTGTCTCAAAATAGAAAGGTGCTGGGGAGGTGGTTAATGTCAAGGCCCTGGGCCCAGTCTCTAGTACTGCAAAAAAAAAAAGAGAGAGAGAGGGACTAACAGATTATCACAGAACCCAGTACACTATGAGCGTCTGATAAAGGCACATTTTACTGCAGTTTCGTTAGCTGACACTTTTTTCGATTTCTCCCTGATTAATTTGCTAGAGATTTTTTTCTTTAAAAACCCATAATCAAAATCAGCTGAGAAATCAGGATATCCAAAAGTGACTAACATTTACACAATATCAAAGTTTCTCAATAATTAGCTAATATCCTATCTTTTATTCTGCAGTAATTTTATAGGTTAAGAAATATACTTAACCAGATTTAAATAAAATTATAGATACCAATATATGTATAGTCTATATATGATATAGGTAGATGCATATGCATGCACATACATACATATACACAAACATTTAAGAGAATCTGGTAAAAATGTTTTGATTCAAATTGTGGCCAAAATAGTTCTAGAACCTTCCTGCCTCCCAAACTACGGCTCCTCCATCTGGTCCCGTCAGACCCTGAAGTAAGCAGGCGATTTCTCTATGTGCTCTGAGGGACCGGTACTCTCACCTGTGGGAATTCCATCTCCCCCACTTGCCATGATCTTGCTTCCCAAGGCCCTGATCTCACTGACCACTGGGCTCCAAGAAAGCTGTCACCACAGATGCTGGGGGCACATCAAGTCAGAAGCCTTGGGTTCCGGTCCCAGCACAGCCCTGGTCTGACCGCGAGGCTTTGGAAAGTAGCTGCATCTTCACACAGAAGAGGATCCAACTCCTTTGGCTTCCAAGATCTTATACACTGTCCCTCCCTGAGAGCTTTTCCTCCCCTCCTTCTTCCTCTTCTCACACTCTCCTGGTCTTCACACATTTCATAAAACCTGGAGATCCCCTACTGCCTGCTGCCTTCTTCTTGTCTTGCCCCAACACACAAGGGAAGATCAAAAATATGATGAATGTTCATTTGTTTGTTGCAAAACCTTATTACAGTGAAAAGACACACTACCAAGCATGATGGGTGTGTTTGAAGCAAGGGGAGAATTTCGAGGGTGATTAATAGCAATGTATCTTTTACTGTAAGAAATTTTTAATTTAAACTTTCACCAGATTTTGTGATCACCTGCACTGATCATCCATTTGTGGCAACTTCTGTCAAGTAAAAACATGACAGTGTGTCCTCATCGATCTGATCCACACATGGACTGAGCAGCCTTTGGGTCTTCCCCAAAGTCAAAGTGAGTGTGAAAGTTAAACACTTTGAATTGTTTCAAGACATCAAAGTAGGCCTGAGATCACGAGGAATAATGCCCTTCTGAAGGGAGAACTTCCAGAACTGCTTCCAAAAGTAGCAAGAAAATGGGATGTGTGTGTTTGCAGTGAGGATGTGAGTATTTCAAGTGCCATTAAGGGCAATGTGCCCTTTACTATGACAATTTTATTTAATTGAAACATTCACTATAATTTTTTACATTTCTAATTGAAAATTTCTTATTTTAAAGATAAAAGAACCAAAACAGGTACACAGACACACAGACATACATAAAACAACATAAAGACCACAAAAGCAGCACAGCATTTCAGACAGGGTGATAGGAAATTAACAGTGGTTGTTGCATTACATATTCCTGTAAGGTGGATCAAACCATTAAGCATTAACTGTTCCTTCCATGCCTGGTAAGAGACACTTCTTTAGAGAGGTTACTCTGAGCATGTCACCTAAAATAGCCCCATTATTTTCTGTCAATTTGCAGCACTTAAAATGACATGACACCCTCCTGCTCGCTGTCTTTCTCCTCTGCTGCCGAGGGCAGTTCAGTCACCAGCACCTGGCACAACGTCTATAGCCCCCTGGGAACCTCACAGCGGACAGACAGAAGACAGAGGATGGGTGGGTGATGTGCTAGGTGCACTTACACCCCAGATACATGTTTGCCTTTGGCAGATGACTCGAAGCCACAGTGCTACTGCTGGCAGGGTGATTAAGCATTTAATGGAAGTGGATTCCATGAAAAGAACTCAGTCCTCTGGGTTCATAACATAAGCATAAGAAAAGCCAAGCGAGCTATTTGGCACGTGACCCATGCAGGACATACACTGTGTTTTCTCTTTACTAAATCAGCACACAGAGAAATACACAAAAACTCACTGAATAAAATACGATCACTACTTCGGTGGCCTGGAGGTGAGCTCTCTCAGCCTTATAGAAAACACCCTTCCCCTCCTTTCTAATCACCCGTGAGCGTATAAATGCATATGCCAAGTACAACACTAGGATGAAACTAATATATTATTTTGTGATCCTCAATTTTCATTTCCTATTTGGTTAAGTGTGATTTTTAAAGACTTCTGAGTGTTATATCACTTAGATGCCTTCTTTTAGAGTTCCACTTATTTTAAATAGTTTGTGTACCTAAGACTTCAAAGAGCATGGGAGTTGGGGCTGGGGATATAGCTCAGTGGAATAAGCGCCTGCCTAGCAAGCGCAGGGTCCTGAGTTCGATCCCCAGTACCGCCAAAAAAAAAAAAAAAAAAGAGCATGGGAGTTGGTAAATACTACACACTCCTATGTGCTTTCTTAAAAACACGGAAGTGAAATTGCTGGGTCCCAGGGTATGGAGAATTCTAAGGTTTTTATCAGTGTGTCACCAAATCATCCTCTGAGGACCACACTGACTTGCCTTCTCACCATCCACAAGGCACAGCGTGGGCTTTCCCTGCCTCATCAACACTAAGTATAAACTTTGTTCAAATCTCAGAGCACTTAATTTTTACTGAAGTAAACATATCTGCTTTTCCCTGTTGCAACAGCCAGAGCACTGAGTGGGGCCTTTTTAAATGACACTGATAGATAAGGGTGTGCCTTTTAATGGGGTCTGCAGTTCAGCTGCCTCAGCCACTTCCTAGAGCAATGCAGAAGGGCATGGGAGAATCCAAGGGAATAACTCTGGCGATTCAGATAAAGTCTTGGGTTCAGTGGAACAGGAACTGCTGACACCTTCTCCAAGTCCAGCATTAGTGAGTTCTGAAATGCAGTCTCACCTGAGCATGGCCCTAGTGGCCCATTTCCTACACCACCTAAGCAAAGTTCTTGAAACTCTCCTAGACAGCAACTTGTCAAGGAGGTTTGTCTTTTGTTCTATCTAAACACTGAATTCCAGTGTCAAGTTCCTTTTACACCCAAATGTCTTGGGCACCAAGAAATCCTACCGCCATAAGAACTGTCGTCTCCCACCCATTGCAATTGGTCCTATGTGTTTTCATATTTTAAAAGGACACTAGGTCTTCAAGAAATGTTCACTCTATCTAGGGAAGAAATGAAGGGTGATGTTCAGCCTCGTGGGACCACCTGCACAGGAAAGAATCACTGGACACAATTAAGGCCATCCAGACCCAGCAACACAACCACTTTCAAAAATTTCATTTAGAGAAGCGGTTTAGCTGGGAAAGTTGTGGTATTTATTTTTTAGATTTTTTAACTTCAGAAATGTCCTCGTGAGCTTATGGCTTCTAAATCCCAGATTACAGTAATTCAGCTGTGCACCGCCCCCTCCTTTGAATAAGCATTGTGCAATCTGCTGGATTTCTCTATGACTTTTTTTTGCATACTTGTGAATCTGTTTGGAAGGAAAGGAAAAACGCCTTCTGTTTTTCATAATGTCTAATCTTCTTCCCCATTGGCATTCACCAGATGTTGCTTTGGATCAGAAGATAAATATTAGAATCTAAGCAAGAACAAAGTGAGCTGTTTACTGGGCAGATTTTTCAGATGTTCTGTTGAACACTTGAAAAAGACGGGAGATGCTTTGATATGCAGGTTAACCGGAGCCCAGGAGGGAAGGTCCCTCCAAGTTTAGCCGTGGCCCACCTCCCCAGCCACATCCCCCCAGCCTGCGCTCTGTGGGCCGCTGGCTCTGGGCTTGGCGGGGAAGGTCAGGGAAGAGGACGGACGAGAGTTACCTCAGGAAAAGGCCTGAAAAGGGCGGAAAGTCTGGCTCTGTCCACTGATCCGGCGTAAAGACGCACCGGGAACTCTCTTCGCAGATGTACAGGTAAGGCCACGCCTCAGCCAGTCTCTGCGCCCCCACAGCGATGGTGAGGTCACACTGCACGTAGGTGTGGGCAGCGGCTTCACAGCTGTCCCCCTCCGGCTTCAGACCGCAGAGGAAAGCCAAGGACGCTGTGGAAAGCAGTCACCAATAGCTCAGGTGAACCCACAGGAAGCGCGGGAGGAGCGTGCTGCTTCACGAATGAAGGCCACGCTCTCCTCCCTCAAGCAATAGGAAAACAGAGTTAGCGGTTTACTTTTTAAAAAGGTAATATACACAATTATACAAACAAAAATATACATAAGATTTCGTAAAATATCATGATCATAAAAAGCGCTGGCGTGAGTGTGCCAGCCGACAGTGTGAAAACAGTCCGAATACACTCTCCGTTTTCATTTCCCTCGGTCATGTTGCCGGTGCATAGCGATCAGGCACTCAGGAGAAGTTGGCGCCCACACAGCGCATCTCCGCCCTTTGCCCGTCTCTCCCTTCCTCCTCCCTCCAGCTCCGTCCCCTCTCCACGCGCAAAGGACCTGTCTCCCTAGTTCCTATTACCTCTTTTATGTCGCTTTTCATTTATAGCTTGGAACTTTCATATGAGAGAAACCGCACAATACTTAAGCTTGTACGTTTTTTTATTTCACTTAAAATTATGGTCGCCATGTGCACCAATTTTCCCACAAAAACTCAAGTGTAAGCCTGGTCACACTTCTAAACCTACTTCCTCTGCCCAGGTTCGTTCTCCTCTTTCTCTTCAAAAATAACCACTTGGCATCTTAAAAATTGCTCTATCAAGCAGATTTATGTTACTAAACAAGAGAGTATTGAGTTTTGTTTTTGACTCTTATAAAATATACTATATGACAATGAACTCATGAATCTACTCTTTCCATTCAAATCTCATTTCTAAGATCGACCCCAGCTGCTGCTTTGACTGTGGGGAACATGTTCTCATGGTGTTCAGTACTGCATGGCGTGAATGTACTGCAATGTATTCATGCTTTTACCAATGGAATTTTGAGCATTTTCAAAGATTTGCTACTATAAAAACATACAAATTTTTTCTCTAAAGTTAAAATGGCCTGGAAAGGAAATGGCTTGTTTTTATCTCTTGAACACATAGGTATAGGCAAGGACTTTCTGAACAGAACATCAGCTACACAAGAAATAACATCCAGACTCGACGAATGGGATTGAATGCGGAGAGGGGAGGAAGGAGGGGGTAGAAGAGCATCAGTGTACGCTGCGTGCAGGTACCGGTTCTGCCTGAGGGATGTGATCCTTATGTACTGCACACGTGTACTAGTAACAGAAAATCACGTTTTTGCAAACGGTAGACACAAGTTCAACTTTACAAGACAGTTAGTGCCCTGCTGTCTTCCAGAATGGGTGTGCTGTTGGGCACTCCCGTCCCTCAGTTGCCACTGTTCTGCACACAATTGTCAGCACTTGCAGTTATTGAGAATTTTCACCCATCCAAGTGGACATAAAGTAACATCTCACCATGGCCTTCATTTCTAGTTCCATCGTTCATTTTTAGACTGAGAAATATTTTATCTGTGACAGTAATCCATACTTTTCTCCTTCAAAATTCCTATTCTACCTTCTGACTAATTTTTACTGGGCTGTGTCTTTTCTTATTGGTTTATACATTCTGGGCATTAATTCTCTGGAAGTTATAGCTGCTATTACCTCTTCTGTTCTTTTTTCTTGGTTTTTCTTCTTTTCTTTTCTCTTTTCTTCCTCCTCCTCCTCCTCCTCCTCCTCTTCCTCTTCCTCTTCCTCTTCCTCTTCCTCTTCCTCTTCTTCTTCTTCTTCTTTTCCTCCTGTCCTCCTCCCCCTCCTCCTTCCTTGTCCTCTCTGTGTCTCCCTCCCCCTCCCTCTCCTTTCCCTCCCTCCCCCTCTCCTTTTAGACAGGGTCTCACTGTGCCGTGTATGCTGGCCCTGAACTCACTGTGTAGCCCAGAGTGACTCCCGTCTCATGACAGTCCTAGTACCTCTCCCTCCCACTTGCTGGTATGACAGGAGTGTGCCACCCTTCTGGCTGACCACAGTTACCTTTTCCAAGTTTGTGGAAGACTTTTTACAGCTCCTGGGATATCTTGACTCAGAGAAATTCCTCTCAATTGTCATATAATTATGACAATTAACATAGAAAAGAAAAGCAAGTACTGAAATCTTTTTAAACCTCAAAACATTTTACTCTGAGTCATAGGACACATGTCAAAAGCATCAAAAAGGCAGAATGACAATAGTCTTTCACCGGAAGATGAACAGATTTCTACAGGAGATGGTTTACAGGCGACTCTGTCTGAAAGAAAAACCTAAACAAGAAAATCTCTTCATCCTAGTACCTCTGCAGCTAGCCGGTCCACACAGGTATGCAAGAAATGTCACAGACTGGGGCCCTAAGCTCAGCTCATCTACCTGGTCCCTGTGCCGGCAGCCGAGGCCGTAGGAGGCCAGCATGAGGGGAGCATCCGTAGTTCCCCAGTCACACCCAGACAAAACCTGAGAACTTGCTGGTTAGTAAGCCCCAAGGCAAATAAAAACAGGCTCAACACCTATAAAATAATGAATTTATTATAGGTGATTAAGTGGATGCAAATTGACAAGGTGGATTATGCAAAGCACCCAGGGCTGAGGATCAAAATCCATGGGTTTTACTCAAAGTTCTGCCACTAAATAGCTCTGTGACGGTAATCGCTTTAGCTTTTCATGCCTCGTGGAAAAGTTAAAGTTTCCATGAAAAAGTCATGTGGTATAATTCAAGGTATAAATGCAAGAAACCCAAAGATCAAAGATCTTGCTCATTTTAAACAAATGCAAAGTATTAGTTTCATCTAACAGGATGTTTTAGCAACTCATGATATGAAAAAGTAAAATTCTTCTTTGGTTAGAAGATAATTTGGGGGGAAAGTAAAGGCCACCAAAAGTAGCCAAAGAACTTTCTGGAGCCCCAGCTGTAGTTAACTCCTCTGCCCCACTCATGAAAAGGAAACACAGTGAAGCTAAACTGGGAACGACTGGGTTCACGGACACCGTCTCTAACCCGGAATGGGAAACATCATGCTATCGCGCAAAGTCAAACTACAGAATAAGATTCAAAGTGAGGGTCAGAATTCAAAGTGACCTGGTAAACTAAAGAAGTTAAGAGAAATAAACAAAACGCCAAATGAGAAGAGCGAGACAGTGAGCCACAGAAGAAAAGCAAATAAATTGCGTACATGTGAGGGCAGTCGCGCAGCGCGCAGCCCCGTCAGGAATACACAGAGAGGCTGGAATTAGAGTAGGTGAGGGAAAGATAATAAACCTGCGAAACAACAGTGTAATTTTTAAAAACACATTTGGGACCAGCCTATCCACACACACACTTGCTATAATGCTGCCTGCTATGGCTGCAGCTGGATTGCCCACAAGAACAACCTACTTTGGGGTTTCAAACTAGGCAAAAATGCAGGATTTCAAAGGAGGAGCACAAAAGAAATGCAAGACTGATTATTTGGGAAGTTTCTGATTTCGGTGAGTGTGAGGATCCACACTCCTAAAGGTGCTGCTCTGGGGAGCAGTCTGGCCTCCCGGACTGACACGCCTCCGCTTTCCGGAGACCGCCAGCTTCGGAATGTAACGCTAGTGAAGCAGATTCCATGCAGGCCTGTCTGGAAAAGAGAAGCATTAGTCGTTTTTAGTAATTCATGAGGTAAAACCCCTTTGATCATTCGATGTCCATAAAATTATAGATCTAACTCCAAAGAGATGGAGGAGGAGGCAAAACAAGAGGGGAAACAAACCCTCATACCCTCTAAATATTTTATGCAATTTCAGAGGCCAGGCAGCACCCCCACGTCTCATCCAGATCCCCAGCAAGAAAAGCTCACTTGGCTCTCACGAGCTCCTCTCCACCTTCAGACAATGTGATTAAAAGTCTTTTCAAGAGATTTTTATGAAAAAGGGAAACACAGAGGTTGAATGATCCGTTTCTCTAAAAGTGATTTTTCACAATTGGTGGGTGTTTAGTGACACCTAGTGGTAATCCGAAGGTTTACACGTCCAACTGAAAAAATTAACGCCTTTTCAGATTTTTTTTTTCCTAGAATGCAAATCTTTTTTTTTTTTTTTTTTTTAGACAGGGCCTTGCTATGCAATTCAGGCTGGCCTTGCGCTCACTTTGTAGCCCAGGCTTGTCTCTAACTCGCAATGATCCTCCTGCCTCAGCCTCCCAAGTGCTGGGATCACAGGCGTGTGCCATCATGCCCAGCTCAAATCTTAATTAAACGTAACGATTTCATTCCTTTTTCCCTGGGAGTTAAAACTTCCAAAATATCACACTTTACCCGGCCTTCAAATCTCGCTCACTTTTATTTGACACTTCTGATACAAGAGCCTCTCTCCCCACCTTCCTCCTTCCAATCTAAGACAAAGCAGTATAAGTTGCCATCTGTTATGGTTGATACATTGTGTCAACTTGGGGAGTCTAGAGGTTTGGTTAAGTGATTCAGCAGGAAACCAGGGTGCTTTGTACACATCCTGAGCCTATGGAAGAGGAGGGCATGTAGAGTGTGTGAGAGCTACACGCCCCTGGGTGGGGGTAGGTTGTTTGGAGTGTGGGGGGAGAGAAGAAGCTGCTTGCAGCCATTCCTCTCTTTTGCTTGTGGTTTTTGCTGTGCTCTGCTGCCCTGAACAGTTTGCCCTCTGCCATGTGCCACTTTGCCCCAGAACCAGCCAAGTATGGACTGAAACCTCCACAAACTGTAAGCTAAATAAACCTTTCCTTTCTTCATTTTGGGTGTTAGGTATTTTGTCTCCGCAACAAGAAAAAAACAGTAACCAAGACACCATCACAATAATATTCACTAATGCAGAACTTCCTACAAACTCCCATGAAAGGATTTTTCCATCAGTTTACAAATACCCAACCTAAATTCCACTCCCGACCCAGAATTAAAACTGTAACTCAAAACACCACTCTAAAAGCACATGTCTGAATGGCTTTAAGAGCTAAAGGTACAGGATCTGGATCAAGCAAACAAGATAGTAACCTGAGTACAACGAGATCCTGCAGTAATAATGGTAATTTCTTCCCTTTTTTTTTTTTTTTTACCCTGGAGCTCAAATAAATAGTTACCATGTGCCATGAATCCCAAAGCTATGGACCTTCCTCCATCATCTCACCACCTATGAGTACAGGGATGTCCACCCGACGATTTGCTTGGTGGCTGCACCTGAGTGTTTTTATGTGGAGATTTTAATTAATTTTACTGGCACACTTTCGAGGTGCACAATGGCCACGCTCGCTGTAGGGAATCTGCACTTGTACATACTGTATCTTGACTCCTTTTGTGTCCCATTCCCCTCCCCTCCCTTCAATCTTTCCTCCCTTCCTTATTTACAAAACTTTTATTTGCAATTCTCCCTCTATTCACTTTTTTCCTCTTCCCTTCCTTCCCGTCCCCACACCCCCTGTCTCCTCCCTATTTGAATGTTTTCTTCCTACTTCCCAGTGTCTGTCCTCTGCTTTGGTCCTTACTTGTGCTTTCATTATCTCACACAAGAGAAGCAACGCAATGTTTACATATGTGTGTCCAATGTACGTCATGTAAAAGTGTGGTCTCAAGGTACATCCACTCACCTAAAACTGTCTCAACTTTACCCTTCTTCATGGCACAGTAGTACTTCATTGTACATAAAAATGCAACATCTCTGTCCACTTATCTGTTGATGGGTATCTAGGCTGTTTCCGAGATGTAGCTATTAGAAATTTTGCTGCTATAAACACGAGCATGCACGTTTCACTGTGGTTTGATGCTTCTAACTCTTTTGGGAAGATACCAAGAAGGGAAACAGCTGTATCAAATGGAGCCTCTAGTGTCAGCTTTGTGAGGAATAAATACTGATTTCCATGTCAAGAGCACCAATATACACTCCCACCAAGAGTACAGAAGGATCTTTTCTGCCCACAGCCTCATTAGCATTTGCTATTCGCTGATTTCTTCATGACAGCCATTCTTTCTGGGATGAGATGGAATCTTAGCATTGCTTCAATTTGCATTTCATGGATGATCAGCAATGCTGAACATTTTTTCACATATTTATTGTCTGTACCTTTTCATCTGCAAAGTGTACTTTATGTACATTTTTGAATTGGGTCTTTACATTTGGGGGGTCTGATCTTTTTTAGTTCTTTATATAGGCTAGATATTAGTCCTTTGTCTGAGGAATGGCTAGTAAGATTGTTTCTTCATTCTGTGGGGTGTCTGTAGGTGGTTTATTTTGCTGGGCAAAAGCCTTTTAATATGATGAGATCCCAGTTGTTGATTCTTTGTGATATTTGCTGTGTAATCAGGGTTTTGTTCACAAAGTCTTTACCTACATCTATGTCCTCAAGACGTTTACCTATTTTACCCTCCAGCAGACTAATATTTAGATCTCTGATCCATTTCAATTTTAGTTTAGTGCATGGTTAGAAATATGGTTCTAGGTTTAGTCTTCAGCATATAGAGAGCCACTTTTCCCAGCACCATTTGTCAAGGAGGCTGTCTTTCTTCTAGTAAAGGTGTTTGGTCCCTTTGTCAAAGATAAGATGGCTGAGTGTGTTTGAAATTGTTTCTGGATCTTCTATTCTGATCCACTGATCCTTAGGCCTGGTTTTTTGTTGTTTTTGTTTTGTTTTGTTAGGGTTACTTGTTTTGTTGATACCATACTATCTTTATCATGATAGTTTTCATGGCATTTTTTATTGGTAATTACCTGGACACTGCAGAACAAGAGAATAATGTGCATCTTGGCTCTCTTGCCTGTAAAAATCCAAGATGTCCAGTTTGGTAGTTCCCACCTCTCTACTGGCACCTCCAGAAAATAGACATCTTCAGCAATCTCACCTCAGAACAAGACTAAGAAAGAGCTCATTGCCTCTCTGACGCCTATGGCTGTCATTGAAATGAATACTGCAAAACCAGAATTACTTTTTCCATAATCATATGATGCCAGTCAAGGACATAAATAATAAATTTCTCATTGTTCATGTAACATTGACCTGTAACCATAACAAGAGGTGTTATGAACCATTTTAATAGATGACCCCAGAGTCTACCCTTTTTTTATGAAGAATGGAGAAATTCTACTCCAAGGAACACATTGAAAAAGTAATGGTCAGTATAGCAGTAAAGACAAAACAAGAATAATCCAAATATACATTTATATGCTTTAAAAATATATATGAGAAATTTTTTTACGCACCATCCAGGGGCAGAACTAAGCAGCTGAAAGCAGACACGGTAGCATTCGCCAAGACTTTGCAGGGAGAACCACACACGGCTGCTGAGATAGTTCCCGGGGAGAACCCTGCTCCAGACACATGTACCAGCCTTCCTCCCAAGCAGCCTTCAAAGATAGAGCAACACGCTGTGATCTTGGAGGCAAATCTCTCTTAAGTCAAAACTCAAACCTTTCTTTCCTTGCTGCACATCCTCCTTAGGCCCCGCAGAATCTGCATCACCGGCTTCAGGTCTCTGAAATCCTCGGTTTCCTCCCACTTAAGCTCTGGCCTCCAGGGTTCAGTCAGAGCCAACCATATTTAACAACCTATTATGTCCAAGGTTCAATCTTTAAAGTAACTGTTTCACAGAGGGAAGTAATGATTATTGATAAATGTTAAACTTTTTATACAAAAGAGCCTAAGAGGAAAGTGAAAATCAAGTTCTCCCCACTTCCTGTATCACTCCCCAGTCGCATCACAGTGCAGAGTCTCTTGTGACTCCTTTCAGAATTTTCAAAACGTATATATTTTTGATACAAAGGGATCATCCCACACATATTACCCTGCCACTGTATTCTTTGCTTCAAAGAACAGCAAACCAGATCCAGCTCAGTTTGATAACTACCTGGAATCTCATGATCTGATTATATCACAATCTGTTTTTCATAGTTTTCCTACTGATTGAGATTTCCTTTATTTCTCCTTCTCTGCTATTATTAATAGTATTGTGAAAACTACCTATTTTAGGTGTACTTATATAAATACAGCTAATCCATGCCTCCAGTTCACTCTGAGATACAATTCCAGTCTCCACTGTTTTTACCCCAGGAGGGAGATGGAGATGCCTACACAGCTGCCTGACAAACTGCAGAATAATGTGTCCTGCTAAGGGTACAGTTCATAGTGATCTTTCATCCTAAAGGTCATAGAATCTTAGAGAGTTTAACAGGGAACTTGCTAAGCACCCAGCCCAGAGTCCTTCATCAAATAAGGCAGCTGAGGATGGGCCAATCCCAACACCCATCGCAGTCCACCCAAGTGAGGCTAATGTGTTTTAAGATGTGGTTTGGTAAATACTTTACCAGTCTAAAAGTCTGCTTCTATAATTTCCTTCATACTCTCTAATTATGAGTAGCTCTAAATCTGAGCTACTCAAAGTGTGGTAAGGCTTTAAGTGAATGGAAATCTAAACCATCTTGGGAAGAAAATGCCAGGCAAATTTCTATCCACCTAAAAGTTGAAAACAGTTCAACAAGCACAACAGTATTATACCATTTGCTCATTATTGGTGGAATATGAAGTCATCTGTTAAGTATTACCAAAAAATTAATCATAGGAAGTCTTAAATAATACAAATTGGTGGATAAGTCTAAAAATAGGTGAAACATTTATGTACTTCAGTGATCAAATTGTGGACTCTTACAAGAATAATTTAAAATACAAATTAAAGGTGGATAATGCACCAAATTAAAATACAATCAAATATTTAGAGAATAGGCTCAACTTTCTTGATGAGAAAAAGCTGATAACTCAAGTGTCACAAATTTGTTTCTGTGCTGTTTTGGTTTTGTCTTCATTGCTGTTATTTTGTTATTTTCTTTTCTCTTTAAAATACAAAAAGGACATGCTTTAGGAAGAAACTTGGGTTATAAGAAACCAGTTGGGTTTCTCTTTCCTCCTGTCCAGTGGAGTAACGTTGGGTTTTCTCTCTCCTAGAAGTGAGAATAGCTATCAGCCCCCTTACGTACAGTGCTCTGTTTTGTTTGTCTGACTTACCAAAATTCTGCGTCACTGCTGTAATACTAACGCTCACTGTGTACACAAGGGCAGATGAGGCCCAGCCCCTGGAATGGTCATATCCTCGGACGTGGTATTTCCCAGCAGGAAGAAAAGGGGCCATGCACCGGACAACCGTGCTGTTACCAGAAACACCTGCACAGGGTAACAACCCAATGAAAATGTCCATATTGGCAGCTCCTGAGATGTGGGCCACTGCAAAGGTCAGGACGTCATCAATCTGAGAAACAGAGATCAATTCCGGGGTGAATGCATCACTATAATCAATGACTCCTATGAGATACAAAGTTCCATCCACCTCCATTTCCAGGGCAACAGAACCATTTCCCACAGGAACAATGCACTGGATGAGCTCAGAGCTGATGCTCACGGTGAGACAGGCCTGCTGGCCCACGTAGACTGAGGTGGCGTTCTGCCCTCTCAGGGCCAGACCTTCTAGAGCCAGGAGACTCCCCCCATGCCTGCTGAAATTCCTAGGGTAATAATGAAACACTTCAGGTATGATGGAGAAGTACTTGGAAACATTGCCCCGACAAACACAAACATGACTTGTATGAACACCGGACAAGTGGTGCGGTCCTGGAGCCAAGCTGCTGCTGTGGCATACCACATGGCTTGCATTGAAGAAAGTCAGGTCACAAGGAAGTCGGTTATCCACAGACACTATTAGCTCATCAGCAGTGCTGCCCAGGCTCTGATTCATCAAAAGAATGGTGATCAGGGACCCATTGGTGCGTGCAGTCAAGATGTCCGTGACAGGAGTTGTCTCTCCCTGTATGAAGACAGTGCAGGCCCCTTGACATTTGCTGGCCAGTCCATCTACCAGGACTGTGACATTCAGAGTGAGGGAAGCTCCAGCCACATGCTCACCCACCAGATTGACTTGGCAGACAACTGTGTCATCTCTCAAACTCAGTATCACATGAGTAAAAGGACCTGAAAGGTCAACCTGAGCAGAACTCCGTCTAGATTGGAGCATCATCTCTCTCATGGTGAAGACTGTCCCGCTACATGCCAGCCTGTGCATTGGGAAGATGAGGGCTGTCTGAGGCATCACTGCAAAGTGCCGGGGCACTGCAGACATGTCAGCGAGCCCCAGGAGCTTGTGACGCACATGGACGGAATAGATGCCTGCCTCCAGCCCGTGAAGAGGAACCGCACACCCAGCCAGGCTCCTGTTGCTCGCTAGAGACTGGGTCTCCAGGTCACACTTCAAGCTCCCCAGAAGGAGGACTGAGTTGGAGAGGTGATTTCCTTCCAGATAAAACTTCAGGCTGCCATTGGTGATTTCTTCCCACATGGCAGTGACCACTGGGGTTGTTGCTGGATCATACGTGAAAGTAAAGCCCTTCCCCACCAAGCTCAATGCAGGTCCATGGACGAAAGACACGTTGCCAGCCCAGACCTCCACGGGAACAGGGATAGAATCCACCCCGGACAACAGGGGGGCCGGTGGGGTCTCGCAGCAGATGTGTACATCCGTTAAGTCCACAATGTCACAGAAATGATTGCCCACGAGTACCCAAACCAAAGTGGGGTCACTGCTGAACCCTACTCCAGAGATATTGAGGATGGTCCCACCTAAAGCATAAACATGGGAAACAAGCGTGAAAAGCTGCTGTTAGAAACTTCACAGCACCTGTGAAGCTGTGATGCAATTAAGTAGAAAATGAGGTCCGGGGCCAGAGATATAGCTCAGCAACACAACGCCTGCCTGGCAAGTGCAAGGTCATGAGTTTGATTCCTAGTACGAAAAATAAATAAATAATAAAAAAGAAAATGAAATCTCAGGGGCCTTATTCCACCCCGATGGATGATAATTTTGTGGTCATGTGGACAGATGTCTGATGCACCCAAATTCACAGAAAAGGTCAAATAAAATAAAGTGTTACATAGGGAAGATACCTAAGACAAACTTCCCAAGCATCTTTGTACATCCTAGAAGACTCCACTTCGATCAACTTATATGCTAGTGAAAAATCAAATACTTTAGTCTCCCTGTAATCTAGTCCATAGGTTGTTAAGTACCATATACGTACACAATTCTATGTGCATTCAACTGGCTTGCTGAAGCAATAAAATCATTCATATCTTCATTTATCTGCTGTATTATTATTAATAATGTTTCAGCATTCCATATGCAGTATTATATATCCAAATACTTTCAGTACTATATATGTGAGGCATCAAAAGCCACTAATCCTTGGTGATGGAGTTGCTGTTACATTCATGGATATTTTCCTATTCTCTGGTTGAGAGATGATCAGAGATCAAATCTCACCTTTAAGATAGAGTTTGGAGCAATATCACTAATACTGTACACAAATCTATGGCACAGTCAACAAGTGTTAACAGGGATTTTCCTACGCTCTGAAGGACAATGTGCTACTTCACACATTCACAGCCATTATTCATGTGCCAATAAAAAGCTTTAATGTTTTCCTGAAAATGAATAGTTACAGCGATTGCTCTATATTTCTTTTTATACCTCCCATTGGGATATTTGTCTTTCTGCTGGTGTCCCTCCATCTGCACCCTCAGGGTAAAGTAAAGGCACCAGAGATTCATTGCTTCTCTTTGCACATGCGTTGCCTACAAAGCTAACACGGGAAGCTCCTCTCATTTCCCCAATGTCTGCCCCGTCGCGCGGCCCACTGGATGTTCCGCCTTTCCAGCCATAAAAAGCCAGGTGCATCTCAAGTCCATAAAAGTCCTTTAATTTCCTGAGCTCACTGGGTTTAAGCGTCACTACTAAGTTTTCACACCTTTAAGTACAGCACTCAGCTCTTGGAGAATAAACAAATCTTCCCGCCGCTTTGTGCCTCCCCAGCTAGTTAATCCAGGAACAAAATCCGACTGTTCCATGAGCAGCCTCACCAGATGAGGGACACTACGAGTGTCACGGCCACTCACCCAGGAGGGAGCCACAGCAAGGCTCCATGCTGAAGACCTCTGTGAGGTACCAGACGTGGAGATCGACCCTGCAGAACAGGAGACATTGTTAGGAGGCACCTGGGAAAGCTAGAGAGAAAGGAAGAGTAAGCGTACGGGGGGCTTTGCATTTAGAAGGAAGGAAAGGTGCGAAGCGAGCCGTGATGGGAGTGAGTGCGGATAGACTGCCTTATGAAGAAGAAGACAGGAAATGGTAGGAAAAAGACGCTGTGTGGGGCATTTTTCTGAGCCAATACAATGTGAGGACAGCAGTCACATACAACTTTCCTACTTTCCAAAATTGGTAAAAAAAAAAAAAAAAAAATGTCCAGAGAAATAAATGCCAGGCAGAGCGCCCTTAGGACCAAGAGGAATATGAGGGCTTGTGTAATCATGTAAACCACATGTTCAAAGCCCAATGTGCAATCCAACAGAGACCTACAGCTCGGGTACATATGCCTGTCCCAGCTACCCCTAGCCAGCCATGCTCCAGAAAGGCCCCCTTTTGCCAACTAGTAAACCAAAACTCTCCTCTCTGTCCACCTCCTGAGTGAACTCTCTGTAGGATTTCCAGAGTCTGTTCAAATATCATGAGTTTCCTGTCCTTATCCCACCATTTCAAAAGAAAAAAAGAGAAGGACCTCACTGAAAAGACAGTTCCCCAAGTAAGTCACCAGACCATGATTAAGCAGACCGAAAATTAATAGCAAGCATCCACTTTACCCCTGTGAGTGAATGCCAATGCCATTGATGCAAACTGAAAGTCTGTGGCGGCCTGGGGGCAGCGGGGGCAGCACCACCTGCAGGCCCTGAGCCGTCTGTGTGTGGACCTCAACCAAGGTATCCTGGACGCGGATTTCCACAGCCAGATCTGCATGGTTTCCCAGAAGCGCCATTCCAATGAAAAGGCTCTCACCTCCTGCACAGACAAAAGCATGGTAATGCCTGTGATGTGCGTTTGTGGCCTCAACTACAGTTGTTCCCACCATTGTTTCTTTTAGGGTTAAACACATGGTCACAGTACATATGTACATAACACTCTAAGAATTTTAATACCAACTTAATTTTAATGAAATTTCCAACAACTCCTTTAACAGAACTATAGCCTAAAACCCCCAACATAAAAAGCAAAACCATCAGGGCAAATGTACTCAAGAGGCACTAAGAGATCTATGTAAAGGCAAATTCAGAAATGGTTTATGAGGCTAATGGCCTCCATAACAGGAAACCTCAGTGTCCTTTTTTTAAACCTTCACCTTTCTACACACAAAAGTTTAAGTGCATCTCTGCTGTGCATTAGGCCATAGAATAGTGTTATGTGTAAGCATCATAGTTCATACTTTGTGAAGCACATTCATGCGCATTCTCCCGTTTAATCCTCCCATGTCCCAATATCTACATGGACCAGTTAATGTGACTGGCATTTTACATTAGAGGAAAGTGATGCCCAGGAACTGAGGTTCACAGCTAACTGTGGGAAGGAGCAAAGCTCAAGTCCAGTTCTCTATCTTTTACTTCAACAGCTTTTAGTGTAATTAGCAGCTCTACTAAATGCTGTGTACAATATGAACAATTAAATTCCATTCCTTTTAACTCAAATACTTCCTGGGTCCCATGAGGAAGATGCTACAGGGACAAAAAGAACACAGAGCAGACCTTCAAAGAGAACTCAACATTAGGAGAACAGATGAGAAAATCACATGAACACAAGACACACTGAGAGAGGAGACTTTTTAAGCAAGGGGATGGTTCCAGTCGGAGCACCATTCTGAATGTCAGGAAAGGCCTTGCAATAAAACCAAGGTAGTACTTGAACTTCAATTTGAACGATAAGGCCCAAGAGAAATTGGGACTTAGAACTCAATTTATAAACATTCATAATTTTGCCTAATGTCTTGTAGACTTTCATTTAATTATCTAGTGTTTGGGAAAGAGAATTTAGTGTCTGTTATGATTTGTCTGGATGTCCCCCAAAAGCCTCATGCAATCAGGGGTCAGCCTTCTAGAGTTCATGATTGATCCATGGTCCAATCTTGGAATTATGGATGTGAGTGGAACCCTTGCCCTGGGGCCGATAGTTTGCATACAGTGTAAGGGAGGGAAAGAGGCTGCTTGCCACTGCCACTCCCCTTTTTTGTTCTTGTTGTTTTTGCTATCTTCTGCCACCAAGAACTGTTACCCTCTGCCATGTGCCACTCTACCTTGGAGCCAGTGAGTATGGACTGAAACCTCCACAAACTGTGAGCTAAATAAACCTCTCCTTCCTTAATTCTGGGTGTCAGGTATTTTGTCTCAGCAATGAGAGAAAAGTACCCAAGACAGAATTTGGTATCAGGAGTGGGGTGGTTGCTGGTATCAGGAATGGGATCACTGCTGTGACTATATCAGACCATGTAGTTCAAGAACCTTTGGGAATGATTTTTGGGAAGTATTTGGAAAGGTTCAGAGATGTTGCCTGAAAGAGTAGAGCTAGAGCCATTAGACTGTTCTGTATGGGAGATTCTGGTCAGGACTCAGAAGACCAAAAAGCTGATGGAAATCCTGCCAGTGAAGACTGCATTTGGGAGGTTTATGTTGGGAAGAAGGCCTGTGTTGGTTGTTGGACTCCAGATGATGTGCGTTATGGCTTTGCAGGAAGTTTGTCTGCATTTTGCTTTTGTCCAGAGACTGCCTGAGACTGAAATTAAGGGCAGTGGATTAATTCATCTGGCAGAAGAAATTTCAAGGCATCAAATGTTGAGGCGGTTGGCATGGCTATTGTTGGGGACTGTTATCCAGATTTACATTGAAAATCAAGAGCAAAGAGCCCAGCAGGATGACTTAAAATGTTGTGAGTTTGGCTGGAAAGGAAGCTCCAGTAAAGCTGTGGACTGCAGCAAAGATAGAGCTGAGATCTCCATCGCTAAGAAGGAACAGAAATATAAAAGATGGCCTGAGGGCATCACTAGAAGCAGCAAGTCTCCACCCTCTGCAGCCTCAAACCTACAAAGGTGAAAGACTTTGCTTTGAGAAGAATGCTGCAGAAAGGTGGTGGCATAGAGAATTTGTTCCTCAAAATCAGGTTCAGAGTGTCCAGTGATCCAAGTACTCGAACCCTATGAACAAGAGACAGGAATGCTTGGCTACTGCTCCAGGTAGCAGCAAACCTTGGCATCATCCATGTGGTGCTGGCTTTAGGTACATGTGAACTGCAAGAGTTCTGATGTTAAGAAGGCTTCCACCTAGATTTCAAAAGGCTTGGGAGGCCAGGCAGTGTGCCCCTGAGAGGATAGTATGTGAAGCTGTGGGTGTGAAACCTGAAGTTCAGTGGAGACCTCAGAAGTTTCGAGACTCCTAGTGGATTATCTGAGGAAAGGTTCAAGGAAGAAGCAAAGTGGATCTAAAAGAGAAGCCATGAGAGCTCTAACCACTGGAAGTGCCATAGGGATGGAGTCAAGCAAGCCCTTTAGAGCTCACAATGTGCCACAGATTGCTTCAGATGCTGGACATGGAACTACAGGTCATAATGTTAGCCCTGCTGGATGGTGGGCTTGCTTTGGTCCCAATGCTTTGTATCCCCATTTGTACTTTATGAAATGGTAATGTGTATTTTGTGCCGTTGAATATTGGAAGTGTTTAACTTTTCATTTGTACAGGGGCTCACAGCTAAGAGTTTGGCTTAAATCTCAGAGAAGACTTGGGACTTAGACTTTTCAGCAATGCTGAAACTGTTAGGACTTTGACAACTCTTAGAGATGGACTAGAATGTCTTTTGCATAGAGGGATGTATGTCAGTTTTCAGGGGACAGTGGTGGAATATTATGATTTATGTCTGGATGTCCCCCCAAAGCCTCATACAGTCATGGGGCGGGCTTCTAGAGTTTATAATTGATTCATGGTCCAATCTTGGAATTATGGATGTGAGTGCTACACCCACCCTGGGCGGGAAGTTTGCATACAGTGTAAGGGAGGAAAAGAGGCTGCTTGCCACTGCCACTCCTCCTTTTAGCTCTTGTTTTTGCTATCTTCTTTCACCAAGAACTGCTGCCCTCTGCCCTGTGCCACTCTGCCTTGGAGCCAGCAGAGTATGGACTGAAACCTCCACAGAGTATGAGCTAAATAAACCTTTCCTTCCCTAATTCTGGCCATCAGGTATTTTGTCTCAGCAACAAAAGAAAAGTAACCAAGACAGTTCTTTCTGGAAGACAAAGTGCATGTGGACACAGGTAGGACTCTATGGGAGAGGGTCACCCATGGTGCTTCTATGGCTAAGCACAAGAACAGTACGTTCTGAATGGTTTCTACTCAATTCATTGGATGGGGGGATCTCCAAAGGCTTCTAAGTAAAGCAAATATATAATTGAAGCTATTCTTCTAGTCTATAAGACAAAATAAAAATATAGTGGAAGGAGAAATCTAGTCTGCAGATAATGGGTTAATCAAGGCCAGACTCTAAGTGGGAAGCAGCAGGAGTAGAAGCAAGGCATTTGCCCTCGCTGGGTCTGAGTGTGCCACGGCCCAGTGCAAAATACCTCAGATGTTCCTGTGCCCTTTGACATTTCAGGACCTTGGCAGAGCTTGTGTCTCTACAAAGGGAGGCCAACTAGGTTAACAGCAGAGAGAGGCCATGTAAAAGAGAAAAGCCAAAGAGGGTCAGATGAGAACATTGTGACTTGACATTCAAATCTTTGACCTGCCCTTTAACCACCTCTGTGATTCTGAGGGACTTATTTTGGACCTTCAAAGACAGATTTTTCATAAATAAGATGGCAGTAAAGTCCATCCTGTGTGTAAGAATTAAGTCAGGTATCCTAGGAAAGAATAGATGTTGCAGAATTTTTAAAATCTTAATTAACTTTATATTCTTCCACACTTGCTCATCTGTACTTTCCTGTGTCTCCTTAACCTCTGTTTGGAAGGCTATGGCTATGTGGGAGGTAACCTAAGTTTGGCCTGAGGCTACCTCTATGTTTGAGTCCCTAGGTATAATAAAGAGCAACCTAACTCAGCAGCAAACACATTGAAAGCCCAACGTTGGAGTATATTTTGTAACAACTAGCTTAGTCTCAGCCAGTCAGAGCAGTAGAGCTTCAGTCAGTTATAGGCTGGAAAGAGATCAAACCATGCTCATCTATGGCAACCGTCTAGGTGTAACCAACAACCAAGCTGTTTCTCTTCTCTTCTCTCTTCTCTTCTCCTCCGCTCCTTTCTGACTTTGTTTTTGTTTTTCTTTTGTTTTTTCAACATAGGTTCTCACTATAGTCCAGACTGGCCTTGAACTTGTATAGGCCAGGCAGGCCTTGAACTCACTATGTAACCCAGTCTGGCCTCAAACTCACAGTAATCCTCCAGCCTCAGCCTCCTCCCGCCAAACTGTGTCTGTACATGATTTTGTTAATACATGCTTTCTGCCCACATTGTAGAGTAGATATTTGGGAAGTTCTTCTGGCTCTGAGTGCTGCTAAGTTCACAAAACATTCTTTACTCAAATAAAATTAATTTAATATATCAGTTTTTGTCATGAACAAGCAATTGAACAGGGATTCATTAAGAGTCAGTTCTTTCTAAATGCAAAACCTAGCTCTAATAATACTACACTTCTTTCCCTCCCTTCCATCCTGGCATTGTCAGTCACTATCAACATCATCTGAGCATGCAGATATGAAGCACCTCAACTTAAGGAACTTTCCCAAAAGCCTACCACACTTGGTAGCTTTTAGGACATGTTCTTTATTCTGCCCGTAGGAAAATTTAAATAAAAGTAAAGTTCTGCAAAGAATGCATTACATTGTGTGTATCAATGGCATGAATTCCTTGGGCTTCTGGTCAGTTGTCGAGCTAACCCTAGATGCCTCTGAGGCACTGATGCAGTGTATTTATTCTTTCATTATGGGTAGAAATTCTTATAAAAGCTAAAATCACCAAAATCTAAATATAACATGAAGTTTTCTCCTCCCTTTCCTGCCTCACTAAAAAGAATCTATACCATGAGGGAATTTTGCACACTTTGGTTGCCTGAGGCAGCAAATTCTTCTTCTGTGCTATCTTGGTTGAAGAATATTGAGAATTTGAAGGACACTCCTTTTTATTTATGTACTCCTCAGCTAGTGAAAATAAAAATAGTACCAGAAAAGTGGAATTAAAGCTTTTTCTTTGGGAAATATGGTAAGTCTTTTTATAATGAGCCTTTAGTTAAGTTTGTCACTAGCTCTTTATTATCTGGTGTTCAATCAACCAAAAATGTGTATTACCTACTACTTTTTCAAATCTACATTGCTATGTCATGGCAGGAAATTGTTATAACTCCATCCCATCATATCACCTAGATTATCAAATAAACATTAAACTATTTCATGTAGTTGATGCTTAAAAAAGTCATTTTTAAAAATATGGAAAGACTTAGTCTTAATTTAGAATACCTTATTCTCTTACTGTATTAAATAGTCACCACACTAGAACCTGCTACCAAAAATTATATTTAACTATAAGAGGCTAAATGCTTGGGATCTTCAAAAAGGCTGCTTGTGTCAGATTTTAGCTCTATTACTAAAGATAGTATTTTAGAAAAGCTTTTTTTTATTAATACCTCTATTCCATAGGCTTCTTATCTGTAAACCAAAGATTTTTATCCTATAAATTTATGTTAGGATTACACTCTATTGTGCGTCTATGCTATTGTTAGCATATACTAGGTACTCAATAAATATTTATAGAATTATTACCTTTGAATTCTCTCATTATTTTAAGCATGGAAATGGTCCAAATTTTAGAAAGAAAAACAGATACAAAAATAACTGACAGTTAACATGAAAAAAGAGTCCTTGTGATCAGAAAAAACTATTCAAAATACCATAAAAATCATAGGCCATTGATTGAGCTTTTATTGGATCTGTGCTCTGAAATCAAAAAAGGTCAAGTGGCATCGAGTTTTACCTGCTACACTGCTTCTGTTCCTGCTTAGAGACACAACCACTGGATTTAAAGAGGGTGCGTACGTAAATGCTCCCGGAAGAACTGCGGAGTGGTCCCCGCTGAACACGGTCACATTCACCACGTAACCATCTGGCCCCTAGAAAATCAATGTTTATGCTGGTTATATTTTAATAAGTATTTATTTATTGATTCCTTTTGAGAAGGTCTCATTTTGTAATCCAAGCCTGTCGCAAACTCATGGACATTCTTTTTCAATCAGATTTTATTGGTACATTTCAGGTACACATAATGCTCACACTCATCACAGATAATTTCCACCTGTATGTGGTATAACTTCGTTCTTTTTTTCCATTCCCCATCCTCCCTTCAACCCCTCCTCCCCTCACCACTTACAAAAGCTTTGTTTCCATTTTTTTCTTTCTTTTCCCTTTTTTTTTACTTTTTCCTCCTTTCCTTTCCCCATCACCCCTTCTTTTTCCCCTCCCTATTTTGAAAAAACAATTCTTAAGATCAAATTTCAGTTTTATCTGAGGGAAGAAAAGTCCACACAGAGTTAACTGATAAAGGGTTCTATTGGTGACTTTCAAGTTTCACACACCTTTGAGTGCTTATATTAGGTAATTGCTGTGCTGAACAGATGCAGAAAGGCAAACATGAATGGTTTGCAATTAGCATACCAGTTGCTTTTGAAAATAAAAGGCAAGTTCAAAGAAATGTCTATACCTAGCTAAACTACCATTCAAGTATGATGAGTATTTTCAGATATGCAAGCACTCAGAAAATTCCTTCCCTTTTGTAGGTTGTTTCCCTTTGTCTTTTGTAGGTTGTTTCTGAAGGGAATACTCCCATAGATAAGTAAAAATAGAAAAGAATATATGCACTGCAAAGAACAGCAATCAAGAGAATTACTGGGATGAAATCTATAGAATAAATTTAGAAAATAACCAACCTAGACTGAAGCAGAAAAACAGCTTCAAGGAAAAGAGTAATTTACATGATGAAACTTGTTTCAAAAGGTGGTGGATTTCTATAATTTACAAAGACATTCTAAGAAAAAAAGGTAGTTTTTTAAAATTACTTCTTCAATTTCATTGACTGACATTGGGTTGTTTAGACTCTTCACACCGCAGTGATATATGCACACCATGTTACAGCAGCACAGTTTGTAGGACAACTGGGAGACAGACCATAACCCATCAGGGATGAACAGATAAAGGGAGTGTGGTTTTCCTATACAATGTAATATTGGTCTGCCAGAAAGGAGGATAAACAGGAGTCATTTGTAAGAAAATGGATGCACTTCAAGATCACAGTCTAAAGTGAAATAAGCTGGACACACAAATTTTAATCTAGCATTGCTTCTCTTGTGTGAGAAGCCCAAAGGTACCTGGGGAGCATCACGGAGGACAGGTACTGGGGAGCAGGAAGAGCACGTTCAAATGGGAAGGGCAGCACGGGAGGAAGTAGGGGGAGGGAAAGGAAGGGAAAAGGAAAACAATGAAGGGAAGGAAAAAGGTGGAGACAAAGCCTGTGTACATGGGGAGGGAGGAAGGGTGAAGGGAGGAGAAAGGAGTAGAGCAAGAGAAGAATTAAGGTTTGTTACATACAAGTACAAATTCTCTATGATGAATATGATCAATATGTGTGACAATTATGTACTGATAAAAATAAAGCAAAAATCAATCAATCAAAAGAGAAAAGGAACTCTAGGAAGAAAAGAACTACAAAATAAAAAAAAAAAAATTCCCTGACTCTGCCAGTGCCATTTAAACAATTATCATAATGTAAACATGCTCTAGTCATTTAATGCCATATTACTTTAATGGTAGTCAAAAGAGTTAGAAGGGACTGTTTCAGAAAGGAGGACTGGAAGAGCAGAAGGACAGGCGACCGTGACTGTTACACTGTTCGCCTTTACATCAGCACATGTGTAAAAGTAATATAAAATTTAATTAATTTAATCAAAATTAAAATTTGCCTCTTTTAATGACTAACCTCTCTAGAAAAGAAACCCAGGCTACAAATTTTACCTACTGAAATGGTAAATATACACTAAAGTGACAGTGTCCAGAATCAGACCCTTGTGTGCGGATGGTGGCAGTATAAGCCAAAAAGGAATTTCAAGAACTGAATACTATGCGTCAAAGACATTAGAACTTAGATAAATTTATCCTGAGAAAATAAATGTGCTCTTACATGTAGTAATCAGGATGATCCAATTTCTGTTGTTCACAGAGGGAAATTTTAGAAATTATCTGAATGCTCTATGATGGGGAATAGTTACACAAATTATGGTACAACTATGTATTGGAATTGCATGTGCCTTACATAGAAAAGCTAGCTTTTCACAATGTTTACAGAACTAAATAAGGTGAATTTGAAGGGCCAGGGATCACAAGGTATTCAGAACCCTATGTTCCAAGGGATCTGTACTGGCTCAGTACGCAGCTATCTCCTGCGACCAAGGGTATACTAGGAATGCAGAGGGCACTGGCAAAAACGCCAAATACAGGTGCAAATGCATCTGAAAATGTGACTCGCACCACGGAAGGGACCAGCTCAAGTCTTCAGTGGCACATGAAATAGAAGAGAAGGGGGAATTCAGAGACTTTGTTCATTTATTTGTTTGTTGAGACAGAGTCACACTATGTGGTTCAAGCCGCCTTGAACCCACTGTGTAGCCCAGGCTGTCCCCAGACTCTCTCCAATCCTCCTGCCTGAAACTCCTATGTGCTGAGATTACAGGTGTGTGCAGGGGTTGCCTTTCAGGGAAACATAAAGCAGTAGAAAATAACTAGAAAGATATTTCATAAAAATCAATACGCTAGAATCTTCTAAGTCCCATCATTAACATTCATGTCAGAAAACAAAATTGCTGTTGGAAAGTAAATTTTCCTTTGCTTAAGAGAGAAAGTTTTGTAAACCACCCCCAAAATGTGTGCTAGATGAATTTGATTATGCTGTGCTATTGGGGCTGGGGATATAGCTCAGTGGAATAAGCGCTTGCCTAGCAAGCGTAGGGTCCTGAGTTCAATCCCCAGTACCGCAAAAAAAAAAAAAAAAAAAAAAAAAGAAATATAGTATGCTGTGCTATTAATATTCTCTGAAGGTACAGCTGGCCAAGGACAGTGTTAAGTACCATGATCTAAAATGTCCCCAGAGGTCTAATGCATTCAGAGGTGGGTTTTTTTACGAGGTGATTGGATCACCAGGAGCCACCCTCATCGATGGGTTAATTCGCTGATGAGTTTATGGCAGGATGTGCTGTTAGGAGGCGCAGCCCTCGTCAGAGAACGTGGGTCACCGGGGCACGACCCGGGACGGTGCGTTCTTGCCTGCAACGCCTTCTCTCCTCAGCTCTTTTTGCTCTTTCTCTTCCCCTCTCGGCTTCCGATCACCATGAGGCAAAAAATGGCTTCACTCTGCCGTCCCCTCCACCATGATGTCTGGGCCTTGCAACCAGCCAGCCATGGACTGAATCCTCTGAAATCGTGAGCAAGATAATTCTTTTCTCTCTTAGGTCATGTGTATCAGGTGTTTGGTATTCCTAGTCACAAACAAGCTGACTAATAAAGACTGCCTGCATTGCTTTGTTTTAAAGCCATCAACTTGCATTAACTACAAGCCTCATAGGTATAGTCCATTTCTCTCTTCATAGCAAAACAAACAAATGTGTCACAAGAGACACTGTTTTAAAGACAAGTTCATGTCATTTCATTCAGTCCTAAGAAGTGATTTGCTGAAAACTTTATATTAATAATATTTGCTCATCCAGATAAAAAGATATAAGCAGAAAAATCCACTTACCCTAGGTGGAACTTTGCATTGAATACTTCGTGAATTTCTTGTAGTGACATTGATTGCACAAGACTGAGATCCAAATAGCACCAGTCTAACACCTTCCAAACTACAGCCTCGGATGGTGGCCCACAGTCCTCCTGCAACAAAAAAGAGCATTTTCATACAGGACCCACACCCATATAGGCAGACAAAAGTTAATTATCCACAAAAGGAAAAAAATGAAATTAAAATATTAAACTCTCTAGTCATGACATCCATCATCAAACTGGAAGAAAAGGCTGAATTGAAATCTATAAATTAACATACACAGAGAGGAAAAATAATGATGGGGTAGAAACGTATTGAAGCACCCTGGAGACCTTTAAGAATAAAACATAAGGATGACATACTATTTCCACAAGTCAGAGAAGCAGTCTCTGAAAATTCTTTCTGTTCTAAACCCTAAAACATGATTTTTGCTAGCCCTGTGAAGGTTTTCCTTTCCTGAGAGACCTAGTGCAGGAGAGTATCAGAGTAGGGTAAGTCAGGTTATTTGCAGTAGTATCTCTAGATCATCAATTCTCATTTTCTTCATCTGCAAAGGATGGCGCTTGCCTTCCTAACTTGATGACTCTGATAGCACACACACTGGGCTCTACTCAACATATGGTAAGAAACAACTGCCGCTTGGGACCATCAGATCTCTCTGATGACCACTGAACGTCAGCCCTAGCAACCCCCGTCTCCTCACTGCAGATATCGGCAAGCAGAGAAACAATCTCAACATCACGTAGGCACCAGAGCAGTTTTTGTGTGGAGGACAGTCCCTGGTCTAGATGGTTATTTTTTTGAGATAAAATCTTGCCGTGCTGCCCAGACTGGTCTGGAACTCATTGGCATTAGTGATCCTCCTGCCTCAGCCTCTAGAGTGCCTGGAATTCCCTGAGTGTACTGCCATGCGCCACCAGAAAACCCACTTAGAATGGATGAGGAAAATGATTCTGGTTTGTATCCTCCCAGGAGTTAACTCAAAGAAGTAGTGAAGGCCACAAAATGAGAGAATTGTACTCCTGAGTGTGAGCAGGAAGCAGCAGCAAGAAGCAGCTTGCTGTGACGGCTCACACCTAGAATCCCAGAACTTGGGAAGCCGAGGCAAGAGGATCACAGCAAGTTTAAGGTCAGCCTGGGCTACATAGTGAGATTCTGCCTCAAAAAACAAAGAAGGAGGAGAAGGAGGAGAGGCATGTCAGGCAGAGAAGGGGGGTAAACAACCGGTGACAACCTTTGTGACCTGTGACTGAGTGGAAGAAAGTCCTAAAATATACATGCCATGAAATGTAAAAGACTACGTTAGACTTGTAGGTTAAAGACTAAAATAGAGAAAGGATTAACTTACAATACAAGGTATCTTGTATACAAGATATACAATTTCATATTGTATAAAAGATATAGTATCTGTAAATAAAACTGGCAATACAAATTCAAGATAAAAAAATTGAAGACAATTTTTAAATATTGCTAAAGAGTCCAATAAGTTGTTTAAAATTTAGATAAGGAAACTAAATAAGTGGATGGAAAGAATGATCATCATAAGCTCTCTGAATTAAACAGGCACACCATTGCAGTTCCAATGAATAGACGTTTTATTTAAACTAGACAAGATAAAAGTTAAACGAAAGAATAGCCAGAAAGCACAATTTCAAAATTAAAAGTAAAAAGATCTTCTGCCAGGCACTAAAATATCTGTTTTAAACCTGGAGTTACACTGTAATAATAGAGCATGCTCAGACAGAGAGGTTAATGGAGCAGTTTCCAGAAAGAAATCCAGATAAAACCGGAGCTGTGGGACGTGAAGAACATGGTATTCTACCTGAGTGCATCACAAATGGATAATTTATTCAGTAGGAAAATAAGCAAATAAAAGCAAGGAACTAAATCTGATTTTTTTTCATTTTAAAGAAAAGAATAATAAACAATAAACATAATGGTATAAAATGTCAAAGCAAGATTGTAGGAGAGTAACAAAGGTTAGTGTGTATGTTGCATATTGTTATCTTCAAAGGAGTTGCTCATATTACAAGATACAACGATGAAAAATTAATAAAACAATATAGGTCTAAGCCTTTACCTTCAATGAGTTAATAACAATTAGTAGTATAACTATTTTAACTATCTTGTGTGTGTGTGTGTGTGTGTGTGTGTGTGTCTATTTCTTTTTCCTTTCCCCTTCTTTTCTCCTTTCCTCCAGTCCAGTTTCTCTTTCCCTTTGAGCATTTTCTTCCCATTTCACAATATCTATTGTACATTTTGAGTCTTATTACTCTTTCAGGTTCTTACACCAGGGAGACAATATGACATTACACATGTGAGACTGATTTATTTCATGTATGAGTATAGAGTCAAGTTGCACCCACTTCCCTATAAATGCCTCAAACTTATCCTTCTTTGTAGCTGAGTAAAAATCCATTGTAATAAAAATATCACATCTTTTTATTCAATCCTCAGTTGATGGGCATTTGGGTTGTTTCCTATATTTTACTGTGACAAATCATGCTGCTATAAATACGGGTACACATATATTGCTGTTGCATGATGTTTTCAATTCTCCTGGGAAAATACCCAGAAGGGGGATAGCTGGGTTAAATGGCACCCCTGATCCTAGTTTTGTGGAATCTCCAAACTAATTTCCACAGTGGTTGCACCAGTCTACATTGCCACCAACAGCGGAGAGGGGTTCCTTTTTCCCCACAGCCTTTCCAGCATTTGTCATTGGTTGACTTATTGATAACAGCCATTCTTACTGAGGTGAGATGGAATCTCAGTGTTGTTTACATTTGTATTTCTCGAATGACCAGTGATGTTGAACAGTTTTTCAGCTATTATTTGCCATTTGTATTTCCTCATCTGAGAAGTGTGCATTCATCTCAGATGCCAATTTTTGGGTTGGCCTTTTGAATTCTAGGGGTTCTGAGTTTTTTCAATTCTTTATATGTTCTAGGTATATCCTTCCCTTTCTCTGAGGGACAATTACTTAAATTTTTCCCACTATCTGGGTTGTCTTTTCACTTTATTGGTGATTTCTTTTGATGCACAAAAGCCTTTTAATAGGATGAGATTCCAGTTGTTGATTCTTTGAAGTGCTTCCTGTGCAGTTTGGATTTTGTTCGTTAAGTCTCTGCCTACCCATGTGTGTTCAAGATTTTTACCTACTTTCTCTTCCAGTAGATTTAGTGTTTCTGTTTTAATATTTAGATCCATTTTGATTTTAGTTTGGTGCATGGTGATAGACATGGGTCTAGTTTTAGTCTTCAGCATGTAGAGTGTCAGTTTTTCCAGTACTGTTTATGAAAGAAGTTGTCTTCCTTCTGGCGAACATGTCTGGCTCCTTGTCAAAGATAAGGTGGCTGCGTGTGTTTGTAGCTGTGTCTATGTCTTATAATCTGTTCCACTGGGCCTAAGGTCTGGTTTTACACCAGTACCATGCTGATTTTATCACAGTAGCTTGGTAGTATCCTTTCAAATCAGGGATTATGACCCCTCCCAACTTGCCTTTGTTGCCCAGATTGCTTTTGCTCTTCTAGGTCTCTTTTTCCAAATGAATTTTAGGAATATTTCCTCTAGTTCTGTGATGTATGCCAATAGTATTTTTCTGGGATTACATTAAATCTGTATGACAATTTTCAAAGTATGGCCATTTTCACAATGCTGGTTCTTCCTATCCAGGAGCAAGGGATATCTTTTCATTTTCTGGTATCAGCTTTGATCTCCTTTTTCAGAGTACTGTAATTTTCAATGCATAAATCTTTTGCTTCTTCTATTAGACTGATTCCTAAGTATTTCATTTTTTGAATGGTAGTGTAAAGGGTATGGTTTCCCTAATTTCTCAATAAGTTTATTGTTTGTGTACAACAATTCTATTGATTTTTGAGCATTGACTTCGTACCCAGCCATACAACTGAATTTGGTTATTAATTCTAGAACTCTTTTGGTGAAGTTTTTGGGGTCTTCCATGTAGAATATCATGCCATCTGCAAATAATGATAATTTAACTTCTTCCTTTCCTATCCTTACTCTTTTTATTCCTCTCTGATCTAATTGCTCTGCCAAATATTTGCAGAACTATACTGAAAAGGAGTGGTGATAGTGGACATCTTTGTCTTAATCCTGACTTTAGAGTGAAAGCTTTCAGTTTTTGTCCATTTAGTATGATGTTGGTCCCTGGTTTGTATCATATTGAGATAGAGACCATCCATTCCAATTTTCTGTAGGGTTTTATCATGAATGAGTGCTGTTCTTTCTCAAAAGCTTTTTCTGCATCTATTGAGATGACCATGTGGTTTTTGTCTTTGGCTCTGTTGATACGGTGTATTACATTTATGGGTTTGTGTATGTTGAACCAACCCTGCATTCCTGGAATAACTCCCTGCTGGTCATGGTGTATAATCTTCTTGATAATTTGTTGAATTCTGTTTGTTAGTATCTTATTGGGAATTTTTGCACATATATCCATTAGGGAGATTGGCCCATAGTTCTCTTTTTTTTGGATGGATCTTTCTCTGGTTTGGGTATCAGTGTAATACTTGTTTCCAGTAATGAGTTAGGGAGTATTGCTTCTCTTTCAGCTTCATTAAAGAGTTTTCAGAGTATTGGCATAAAATCTGCTCTAAATTTCTTGTAGAATTCAGCAGTGAATTCATTAGGATCTGGGCCTTTCTTTGTTGGTAAGATTTTAATTACATTTTCAATCTCATTAACTGATATTGGGTTCTCCAGAATTTTTATATCTTCTTGACTCAGCTTTGGTAATTCATGCACATCTAGGTATCTGTCCATTTTTTCTGTTTACAATCCTATAAGAGTAAAGATTTTTGAAGTAGGTATTGATGATCTGGATTTTCATAGGTTCTGCAGTGACTTCACCCTTATCATTCCTCAGCGCATGAATTTGAGTCTTTTCTTTCTTTTTCTGATAAGGTTGGCTAGGGGTTTATCAATTTTATTTATTTTTTCAAGGAACCAACACTTTGATTCATTAATTTTTCTATTGTTTTCTTGGTCTCCATTGTTTCCATTTCTGCTCTGATCTTTATAATTTCCTCCCATCTATGGGCTTTGGGTTTGTCTTGCTCTTCTTTCTCTAGGAGTTTGAGGTATAACATTACATTGTTCATTTGTGCTTGTTCTCTTTCTCTAATGTGGGAATTCACCTCTGCAAATTTCCCTCTTAGGACTGCTTTCATTGTGTCCCATAAGTTCCAGAATGTTGTTGTTCCAGAATTCTCATTTACTTATAGATCTTGTTTAATTTGTTTCTTTATTTCTTTTTCTGTACCAAGAACTGAACTCAGAACCTTGTGCTTGCCAGGCAGGAGCTGTGCCACTGTGCCCTGGCCCTCTTCCTCTGTTTTATTTGTGACTTAGTGCTTATTTAGGAGGGTATTATTTAATTTCCATGTGATTATAGAGTTTTTGTGGTTCTTTTGTCATTAATTTCCAATTTCATTGCACTGTGGTCAGATAATATGCATGGGATAATTTCAATTCCTTTTCATCTACTTAAGCATGTTCTGCAGCTAGATTATGGTCTATTTCAGAGAACATTCTATGTGCAGCTGAGAATTCGTATTCTGATGTTAGGGGGAACAGTCTGGAAACATCTACGAAGTCCATTTGTTCACAGGTCTGGTTCAGCTCTGTTATTTCTTTCCTGATTTGTTTGTCTAGTTGATCTATTTTTTTGTGACAATGGAGTATTGAGGTTTCCCAGTACAACTGTATTATTGGTGACTTGATTTTTCATGTCTATTAATAATTTTCTTATGTAGCTTGATACACCTGTATTTGGTACATATAAATTTAAGATTGTTAGCTCTTCCTCTTGAAGTTTTCCTCTAACAAGTATGTAGTTGTAGTGACCTTCTTTATCTCTTTTGATCATTCTTAGTCTGAAGTTCACATTGCCTGCAAACAGAATAGTTGCTCCTGCTTTTTTCTGGGATTTTGTCACATGGAAAATTATTTTCTAGCCTTTGATGTATCAGTGTATGAATTTCTTTTTTAGTGAAATGTGTTTCTTATATACAGCATATTGTTGGGTCTTGTTTCTTGATCTACTCTGCCAGACTGTTTCTTTTTTTTTTTTTTTTTTTTTTTTTTTTGGTGGTACTGGGGATTGAACTCAGGACCTTGTGCTTGCCAGGCAGGTGATTCTTCCACTGAGCTATATCCCCAGCCCTAGTCTGTTTCTTTGATTGGTGAATTGAGGCCATTTACATTGATGGTTATAATTGATGTGTATTTGCTTACTTTGGCCATGGTATTTTCCTGTTGGTTCCCTACTTTTTCCCTCTGTTTAAATGTTTGCTCTGCCTGCTGGTTTCTTTCTGTTGTTCTCGGAATTGTGGTCAATTTTGCCCCTGTCCAGAATATCTTTCAGTACTCTTTGTAGCTTTGGTTTGGTATTCATAAATCTCTTCAGTTGTTCTTTGTCATGGAAATATCTTATTTCTCCATTAATTTTGAAAGATAATTTTGCAGTATACATCAATCTGGGATGGAAGTTGTTTTCTTTCAGGACTTAAAATACTTCAAGCTGTTCTTTTTCATTCTTTCTCTTTCTGCCTTCTTTTTTCAATGTTTAGTTTTCTTTCCTTTTCATTCTTTTCTATAGACACTCTTTCTCTCTTTCCTCAACCACTTCTCTTTTTTTTTTTTTTTGGTCTTTTGAGACAGGGTCTCACTATACAGTTCAGGCTGGCCTTGAACTCACTTTGCAGCCCAGGTTAGTCTCAAAATCACAACAGTCCTCCTGCCTCAGCCTCCCAAGTGCTGGGATTACAGGTATGCACCACTATGCCCAGCTCCTGAGCTACTTCTTGAATTTAAACTTGAGGGTTTGTGTGGAGAAGCCTGCCGTGATTCTGATGGGCTTTCCTTTATAGGTGATCTGTTTATTTTCTTTATCACCTTTTAATATTTTGTTCTTGTGTTGAATTTATGGAATCTTGATCATTATATGTCTTGCTGTAGTTTATTTTGGTCATGCTTCTTTGTACTTCTATATGCTTCATTTATTTGTATGACATAGTCTTTATTCACACTTGGGAAATTATCTGCCATTATTTCTGTGAAGAGTTATTTGTATGTCATTTGTGCTGTCTCCAGTTTTCCCATTGACCACCATCAATCTTATGTTATTCTTCTTGCTACATCTTGTAGCTGTTGGATTGATATTTGATAGTCATCTGCTATTTTAAGATGTCTTTATCTTCATGATCATTAGCTGCAATTATGTCCTCAAGATCGGAAATCCTATGCTCTCCATTCAACTTGTTGCATATACTGTCAGTGGAGGTTTTAATCCTTGGACTTGTATTTGGATCTGCTTCATGGATTGCATCTCTTTCCTATAGCAGGAATTTTTTATTTCCATCATTTTTCTAAGCTCATCTATGCTTTTAGCTGTGTCTTCTCTAATAGCTTTGATTTTAAGCATCATCTCATTCTGTACCTGAGAGATTATTTTCTCCATAGCCTTTTCACTTGTTTTTTTCACTTATGCAGCTATCATTTCAGAAAGCTCCAGTGTTCACGTCCCAATTTTAGGTATCTCTTTGAGTTCCCATCTTTCCTGTGTGGGCTACGAGTCTGGCGTTGTATTTTGCTTCTGCGTCTTGTCATTTTCCATTTTCTCTTTTTTATTTTGTTTTCTGTGTTGATACTTGCTGGTTTCTTATGAGATATATATAGCTTTATTGCTATATATAGCTTTATTGCTAGAGGATGTCAGTTCTTCGGGGATGTCTTCTAGGTGTAGGTGGTTTCTTATAGCCATCTCAAGACCCTACATTCCCAATTTATAAAGAATGGAAGAATTATTTGGCTCAGCTCCTAATCTTTTGGTACTGGGCTGTGGTGATGATTGTGACCTCATACAGTCACAGTGTTATCATACAGGGGAGGTCTGGGGATATAGCTCAGCAGTACAAGTGCCTGCCTGGCAAGTGCAAGGTCTCTGAGTTCGATTCCTGGTACAAAAAAAAAAAAAAAAAAAAACTGCTCCGAGGTAGGAGAAACACTATCATACAGGGGAGAAAACTATTTCTAACATGTATGACATCCTGGCCAAAGTAGTACAGTTAGTAATAACAATAGTTTCAAGTACAGCTTAACTACTGATAAACTATGGTTCTGTCTACAGGACAGAATTTTAATTTTCATATAACTGCACAGGCAGAAAGTCCATGCTAAGTATTTTATAAACCTTGAAGATATACATAATAAGGAAGATGAATTTTATTCAAATTAAAATTATTTATGAATTGCTAAAACAGGCAAAAAGAGACAAATAATAAAAATATACTGAGGTACTATTCTTAATACATAAAGTATTCCTTAAAATCAGGGAGAAAGAACATAATCCAGTGAGAAAAATGAACTAAGATGAATAGACAGTTCATTGAAAAGAAAGTAGAATGCCACTTAGACACAGGAAAAGGTGTTCGATTTCTCTCTTTAAAAATTTAAGTTAAAACTACTCTGATACATTCCTTCTCTCCTATGATATTGGTAAATATGAGAAAGTTTAGAAACATACTGTGTTAAAACAACATGTTCAATAGATATACACCTTGAGAATAAATATTTTATTCTCATCAACATCTTTAAACGATAACCTCTTGATCCAGCAATTCCATTTGTAATAAGTTACACTGCTGATATTTTACACATATTCAAAATAAGAAAATAGTATATTTATATACAAAAGAATAAACTTAGATCCTTTTTGAGGGTGAATTTCAACTCCCTCCCCCAAAATTCATACACTGATTTCCTAGTCCCCAGTTCTCAAACTTCAGCCTTATTTAGGAATAGGATCTTTGCAGATTTATCTATGTAATTTAAAATGAGTTTCTAGTTAAGTAAGGAAGGCCCATAATGTAATATGGTGATGTCCTTCTAAAAGAGGGAAATTTGGACACAGTTGAGCCACATAAAGATGAAGAGGTCAGGATAACACCCTACAAGCCATGGAGCACCATAGATTGCCAAGAAACCACCAGAAGCTTTGGAGAGGCATCTAGCAGATGCTTTCTCAAAGACTGATTCAGAAGGAGCCAACTTTGTAAAGATTTTGATCCCAATTTTCCAGAAGTATGACACAATAAAATTTGGTTGTTTAAGGTATACAGTTTATGGTAAGTGATTACAGTACTCCTGGCAAACTAATACAAACACAACCTCAAATTAGATATAAAAATTAACTCAGACTGAATCAGACACTGAAGTGTAAGAGAAAGAACTATGGAAATCTTAGAAAAGACATAGGCGTAAGTCTTTATAACACCATTAGGCAACTGTTCTTAAGTATGAAGCCAAAAACACAAGTAACAACACCAAGGATGAACTGGACTTCACCAAAACTATAAACACTGGCTCCTCAAACAACACTATTTAAAAAATGAAAGACAATGTACAGAGTGGGAGAAAACACTTGTAAATCATATATCTAATAAAAGATTGATACTAGAATATACAGAAAATACAATTCAGCAATAAGATGAATAAGAAGGAAGGAAGGAAAGAAGGAGGGAGGGAAAGAAAGAGAAAGTGAAAGAGAACAACTGTGAACAAGGAAGTGGAAATACCGTAGTGTAGGTGTGAATATAAAATCACGTAGCTATTTTGGAAACAGGTCATTCTCCAGGAAGTTCATTTTCATATGATACAGTAATTCCACTCCTACCCAAGAGAATTCAAAAATCATATCCATACAAACCCTTGTACACAAATATTCAAAGTAGTATTATTCACAGTAGCCAAAAGTAGAAACACCCTAAATGCACATTGTGAGATAAATGGATAAACAAAGTGTGATGTATCCAGAAAACAGAATACTATTTGTGCGTAAAATGTATTGAAAGGATACATGCTACAATGGAGATGAACCCTAAAAATATTATTCAAAGTAGAGAAACCAGACACAAAAAGCATACATTGTATGGTTCTATTTACATCAAATATCTAGAAAAGGAAAATTCGCTGAAACAGAATATTTCCATGGTTGTCAGATGAAGGAATAGTGAGAAACTATTTATGAGTACAAGGTTCTTTTGGGAATGATGAAAATGTTCTTGAATTAGACAGCAGCGAAGTGCACAATGAATAAATTTTCAGATCATGTCTCTCCACTTAAAATTTTCTACTGGCTGGCCTCTTGCCGAAAACTGAAAATAGACCCCAGTCTATCACCATGCACCAAACTCAGGTCAAAATGGATCATAGACCTCAACATTAAAACAGAAACTCTAAACCTATTGGAAGAGAAAGTAGGTAAAAACCTTGAAGACATAGGAGTAGGCAGAGACTTCATGAACAAAAATGAAGCTGCAAGGGAAACACTTCAAAGAATCAATAATTGGGACCTCATCCTACTGAAAAGTTTTTGTACATCTAAAGAAATCACCAGCAAAGTAAAAAGAAAACCCACAAATTGGGAAAAAATCCTAGCTGGCTGTCCCTCAGACAAAGGTCTCCTATCTAGAACATACAAAGAATTAAAAAACATGT
>PVLD010006400.1:0-101149 GCA_004027595.1 Dinomys branickii | reverse complement strand
GCAAGCACTTATTCCACTGAGCTATATCCCCAGCCCCAATCAATGGTAAATTCATTGAAGAAAACTTTGGGAAACTCAGAAGGAAAAAAAAGGTTAATCACCCAAAATCGTACAACACAGAGATAACTACTAGTAGTACTTCAACATATTTCTTCTCTTTTTCCCATATCTATTTCAACAAAACTGGACTTCTACTGTGTATAGTTTCTTTCTTTTCTTTTTTTTTTTTTTTTGTCTTTTTGAGACAGGGTCTTGCTATGCAGTTCAGACTGGCCATGAGTTCACTTTGTAGCCCAGGCTGGTCTCAAACTCACACCAGTCCTCCTGCCTCAGCCTCCTGATCTGCTGGGGTTACAGGTATGCGCCACCATGCCTGGGTCTACTGTTTATAGTTCTATATCCTGCTTTTTCCTATACTTAATTTTATTTTGTGGGCAGTTTCCCATGTCAAATATTCTCCAAAAACATGCGTTTGTAATAACTCCAACCTGGGCGTGGTCACGCATGCCTGTAATTCCAGCACTCCAGAGGCTAAGGCAGGAGGATCATTGCGAGTTCAAGGCCAGCCTGGGCTACCAAGTGAGCTCAAGGCCAGCCTGAACTGCATAGCTAGGCCCTGTCTCAAAAAGACGCCCCCCCTGCAAAAAAAAAAAAAAAACCTCCATATTTTTCCATAAACCAACCAATCCCCTAAGGTTAAAACATTTAGATAATTTCCCCTTTTTTTCTCTATAAACATCACTACTGTTAAGATCTTTATATACAATCTTGGTTCGCACTTCTACTTCTAAGTCTATGCAGGTTACTTTAAGTAGATCCAGGCCTATGTCTCTCAAATTCTTGCCAAGCTTCTACGCACAAAGTTCCCAGCAGTTTGCAGGTGTGACAGCAGTTTGAGTACCAGTCCTATCATGCTCTCACTCGCAGTGACAATTCTCTGCTTCTACAGGAAGGTTTTAAGCTGAGTGTCAACTCCTGAGCTGGAATAATACAAAAATAGAGTCAAGATGAAGTCCTAGCAAGTTTGAGAAGAGATTTGGTTGCACAGCTTCTTTTTTTTTTAACTTCACAAAGATACATCAAAAGTAGGTGCGAGCAGTTGAAACAGTGGCATAGAACTCTTGGATAGACCCAGGAGGGAAAGAGTGCCTTTCATTCTTTCATGAAGAAGTCAACACCGTGAGACAAACCTTCCATTCTAAGAGTGTGGTAGAGTATCTGCCGACAGCGTGGGTAGGTCAGGTATGTTTTATCTAGGAAAGTGGCAGCCTGCCCCCACAGTGCAGCAGCTGGACATTTCTACAGGATGCACCGTGAAGTGGATCCCAGGGGACATTTGGGAAACACCAGGGTTAATTGATGATGGTGATGATGTATGCAGGTGCATGCTGAGACTGGGATCCGTGTCTTTGAAGGACAGAAGCTGTATAATAAAAGGATGTTGATATTTTTCTCATTAAAAAATGCTGAATAGGCTCTGGGAATAAATAGGATACATGTTGACACAGATTATTGGGGGATTCAGTAATCAAGAGCAGATTTACAAATGGAGCATGAAGAAATGTTTCTTTCTTTTCTGCTTGATTGGGTTGTTAGAATAATGGAACATCTGGCACACTATTTATGTCCAGTTCTGACTCCTCAGTGAGCAAGCGACTTGAGGGCAGGCATGATGTCTCCTGTTACTTTGTAGACCTTACAGTTGGATGAGAGAAGTGTGCTAAGGGCACAGGTAGGCAAAGGAATGGAGGGAAGGATGGGTACATGGACGGACAGGTAAATGAATGCATGCATAAATACATGATCACAATGTTCACAACTTTTCCTAAATGATGCTACACCACACACACACACACACACACACACACACACACACACACACACACACAAACATACACATGTTATCATACACTGGTAATGGAGTCCCCACCTTAATCTGATGCCAACAACTTGAAAAGCAAAAATCAACTCTGAATTTTATTTTCTGCGGTTTTCTAAATTTAAAAACTCAATTTTTATCAAGAAATAAATTTCAAGGAAAAAAAGAGATGGAGGAGGAATCTATTAACTTAAAACAATGTAAAAGAAAAAGTAATAATGTACCTTATTTGAAACCTCATTAAAAATAGTTGCAAAAATGTGAACATGTATGGTAGAATTGTTAAGTTTAGACACTAATAGGATATTTGACAATATTGAAGAAGCTTTTCCAGGCAGTGTGGTTATATTTAAGAAAGAAAGCATCTTTCTATTTGATAGATATGTTTTAAAACATTCCTAGGTGAAATATTGTAAAACACAGGATTCACTTAAAATTAATACAGAAGAAACCAAGGTGGTTGAGGAGTGTGGATGTGATAGCACTGCCCAGCATTTGGTGGCTGCTGAGGCCAGCTGATGGGGTGCTACTGTATTTTGAATATGTTTAAGATTCTCTGATAAATAATTAAAATTAAAAAAATAAAGCGAATATTGAGAACTCGGAAGTTAGGGTAGCAGACAGCAATGTTTTAAGTCAATCATATTAGTCAATCCAATTCTTCATTCATCTAATGTGCTACTACCCTACCTGCATAGTCGCAAGGCAATGGGTGGCTTGGTGATGGACACATTTGTTTTTATTTTAAAAGATTTTTGGATTAAAAAAACCTTGAACACATTTTCTGTCTTATTTGTCACATAAAGTGCTCTATAATGGGCATCATAAGACTCATCCTTTGTTCTTTAGAAGAACTCTATATTACTTGCAAATCTTAGCATAAATCTTCTTGACATGTTTAACTAGGATTCACTAAAATAAAATGTTAGACCCCTTTTTCTGACAAACATGTGTGCTTATACTTCTATCATTTGTTCAGTTCTCTCCTGAGGGCTTTGCTTTTTAAATTCTGCATGACTGTATTTATGTTACAATTGAGAAGTCTTTAGAACACCTATTTCACATGCTTTCATTTCTACATTGTCTTTCACAACTAACTGGCAGCCCAATTCTGACACAGATATATGCACAAATATGTATCTAATTACATTTTTGAGCTTAATGAACTTAACATAATTCTATCCTCTGATCACAAGCTAGCTAGATATTTAAAATTTTAATTGGTTATTGTTTTTCCAAGTGAGTTTATTATTTTGAGTTTAAATTAAATTGGAAAATACGTGTGAACAAAGTTCTGGTATTTCATGTCTGAAATCTATTATATACATTTCTAAGAGATTAGTAATTATATGTAGATGGGTATATTTCACACATGAATTATGTATAGATTTATGTAAACACACTATGGGAAAATTTATTTGTAATGCAGAACAGGATAAGACTCCCTAACTCAGAGGCTGAGGCTACTGTTCTTGTTGCTGTTTGTCAGAGGTCATGGCTTGATCTTCAGTGTATCTAAATCCATGTTTATAATTTTTGTTCCAGAAGACGTTTTTGCTCCAGTGAAGTAGTGCTTTTGGTATTCAAACTTTCCAAGTCAAGGGCTGCCGGTAGTAAGGCAGGAAGCACACGCTAGTAAAGGCACCTGGGGAGAGTATGTAGTCCTGGAGATGCCTCTCCTGTCCCAGGGCAACATTTTTCAGCTTTTGTTGGATGTACCTTGTGTGCATAATGCATCCAGGGATGCCACTATTTCAAAAGAGGCCATAACTCTTGATTTTCATGTTAAATATCCTAATTTTTAAAATGTGGGCCAAGTAAATTTTTCCTGATGGAGGGAACATGACCTAGGACAAACAGCTTCTGGTGGCTTGCTGCCCTGGAATTTTTACAGCTTGCCTACTTGTTCAGTTGTGTTTATTTTCTCTAATCAGGGTAAGGATACTGGTCTACTTATCTTCTCGCAGGATCTCGGCACACTGACTGTACACACCCAAGGAAGACCTACGGCCAGTTTGTTGATTCAGCTCAGCATAGTGGATCAAAAACACATGGAAGATGGGGACACAGACATTTTCCTCATTGGATGACGGAGGATAAACTGGAAGACCCTGAACAGAGAGCAATTTAGCAACACGTATAAAAATTTTATGTTAATATGCTCTCTTTAACTCAACAGCTATACTTCTATAAATTTATCCTCAAGAGAGAATTACAGATACTAAGTCACATAAGTTTAAAATCACAAAGATTCATATAAGGTAGTCTATTTGTCTATGTGTGATGTTAAACACTGAAACAACAAAATGTGTAACAATGCAAATTAGGTAAATTATGACGCAATCACACCTGTGTAATGTAATAATTTGTGCAATCAGAGGAACAAATAAATATTCTAAATGAAAGAGAAGAGTTGTAAGCTGGTGACATATTTTAAACCATCCTGAAGAAGCCCCAGTTCTAATTCACTGGAGTGGAGAGTTAGTTGACAGCTGTCAGTTGTTCATGATGTGAGGAACTGCAAGTAAAGAAAGGGTGAGAAAATATTCAGAAGAATTAATGTGTCTAGTGGAACTCACACTAGAAGATACTAGAAGATGTAAATGGTCTCAAACAGGACACGAGTGACTTCAAAGCTGTGATTATATCTGTGGCTGTAATGTCAGATGACATTACATAAGTCAGATCTGGCTTTTTGAGTAGTTCTGTTTTGTTTTGTTTTGTTTTTTGTGGTCCAAGGAATCAAACTCAGGACTTTGCGTTTGCCAGGTAGGCGCTTGTGCCACTAAGCCTTATCCACGGCCCTGAGTAGTTGTGTATTTATTGCCCAATGCTTCCCCTCACAGGGCCCTGCCCTACCACATGGCTTTCGTTCCGGATGCACCGGCTTGTTCTTGTCCCTGTAATTCAGGTGTTGCTGCCGTTATGCTGGGAAAGTTCCTATCGCAGCTTCTCTCCACGAATTGCTGCTCACACTTCCAGGTTACCTCTATTTTTCCTGTCTTACTTTTTTATTACTGCAACAAAACACCAATACCCAAAGTGAAAGGAGGTAAGTTTTATTTAGCTCACAGTTTGTAGAGTTTTCAGTCCATAGTTGGCTGGCTCCAAGGCAGGGTGGCTTGGCAGAGGGGTATCACAGAGGAGAAACAACTCATAGCAGCCAAGAGGCAGAAGTCAGCAAGGCAAAGGATCAGCTTCTTTGTGTCCCTTATATCTTATCCAGGCTCCTCACCCTTATGGCAGGTAGCACTCACACCTTTAATCCTAGCACCCGTAATCCTAGCATTGCACAATGAATCAATCCCTGCGTCACACACTCTAGATCCAGCCACCTCTGAAAAGCCCCTCCTATGACCACATGAGGCTTTGGGAGGACATCTAGTCCCAGCATAACAGTTGTACTGCCCCCTTCATTTATAAACATTTATGTTTCTGCTTTCTCCTCTGAGCTTGGAGTTGTTTTGAAAGGGAAACTGCTTCTTTTTCCTCGTGCACTGTAGCAGTAGTACAGTGTCTGGTACCCAGGGAGCAGTTTCATCCTTTCTGCATTATAGTCTCTGTAAATTGTGTGACCTGGAGTTGTGCTGTGCCAAACTGTACAACTGCATATGGTGAACTTAGACCCTAATAGTCTTCAGTTTCATCCCTATATTTGTCTTACTTTCCATGACTGAAAACGCTCTGAGGACGTTTCTCTGTCTCTACAGAGAGTAAATGCCCACTATTCTCCACCTAATCCCCAATACTCAGCACCTAAGATACTGTGTTGTACAATCTTGATACTCGCAGATTTTTTAAACAGTGATTATACTGTATATACTTGTTATATAAGCTCAAATTTTCTTATGTCTGGAACACTACAGGCCTTCTTAATTATACTTTTAAAAAGATGGAAAATGGAAGACATTGGTGGAAATATAACATCACTTGCTTCTAAAAGAACTTTTTGCTACAAAATTTTTACTTCAGTATTTTATATTTTGGAAGTAAGTCCTCTCTGATATTTATCCTCAATAGTCTGGAGATCGGTAAAGCAATTTGGAAAATGAAAATTATTTCTTGTGATCTTTGAATTCTCTATGTTGTGATCTTCTAGATATTTAAAACAAAATGGAATTTAAAAACATCAAACACTGGTGTATAATAATGAAGTCACATTTTCAATTGATCTGAAATTAATCATTTTACAAGTATGGAAATTAAAACCATGCAAAATTATAATAACTCACCCAAATAATATATGTGGTTTGATACTTCCGACCACAAAATCTCTTCTCTACACTACATTCTAAAGCTTTACTTTTTTCCCCTCCTTCCAAAAACTATTTTCATTCAATAGACTCTGGATCCAATTTTCTTCATCTTTTCTCACATCCCTGGTAAGTTTCAGTTATACGCCTTGAAGCTTAGGCTACCTCTGTTAAGTTGATAACACTTCTCTTTATTGCATATTGTTTTTGTGTTCAAACATATACATTGTTTTATAGAGTTTGGTTTCTTAAATGAAAGCTATTTATTAAACAGATTAAAAAGAGTCATTTTCTCCAGGTTAAATAAATAGAAATCTTTCATTATCTTGTTTTAAACATAGATTTCCTGTCAAATTTAAACATAGATTTCTTGTCAGATGAATTTCCTGTCATAGATTTATTTAGAATAAATCTAAACTGAAATCAAGCTGCGTGCTATTTAATGAGAATGGATTTTTTTATCTTTACTAATACATTCTCATTTGATTTCCTTATGTAAGTGGAAGACATTGTATTTCTAGAAATTGTTGAAAAAAAAAGAAAGATGATTAAATTCCAAGAACATAATACTGACTTGATCCTACCTCAGTCTTGCACATTTCTGTGTGCTTTCTATGTGCTACACAAGGTTGTATTTGTTGGTCAGTGATGGCGAACCTTTTAGAGACTGAATACCCAAGCTGCAATCCCAAACCCACTTATTTACCAAAGAGAGCCAACACTGCAACCTGAATACTGAGGTTTTAATTTAGAAAAAGCAACTGTTATCCAATAGTTGCTCGCTGGGGCGACTTGGCTCACCTGCCAACAGAGAGGGCTCTACATGCCCATGGTGGTATGTATGCCGTAGGTTTGCCACCACCGCACTAGGTTGTGTGGCCATGCAGTACTTTACATTTAACACTCAGAGGTAGTTTTCTCAATGCTTACAAAAACATGACCACATACACTTTCAAGAACCCACAGTAATTCCAGGCCAGTTTTCTACAATTAATAGAACATCCTAGAATGATTCTGCCATGAATATGTCTGCAAATTTTTCACTACTGTAATTTCTTCAAAGGAATTTTAAAAGAAAATCACCTCAAATTTCAGAGTATCTTTTATTATAAAATATTTCCAGTGTACATAAAAGTGGAGAGAGTAACAAAATGAAAATCTATGTATTCATCGCTGTGCTTGAGTAACTGAATATGAAAATAACCCTGCAAGTCTCTTTAGCATCTTCCTAGATCCCATTTTTCCTCCTCTCTTCCAAATTCACTATCTGAATTCAGTGTCTCACATCCATGCAAGTGTTTTCACTTTTTATTGTGTGTGTGTGTGTGTGTGTGTGTGTGTGTGTGTGTGTGTGTGTCTCAACAACAAACTCAAGATTTGGTGTTATTTTATACATTCCTAAATAACATAATTGTTTCAACCTTCATATATCCTTTGGTAGTTTGTTTCTCTTTTGGTGCTCAAATAATGTTTTTGAAAATTATCCATATTATAATATAGTATAGTTCTAGTTTCTCATTTTTGTAGTAGTATAGAGTTACATTGTATTGGTAGATCATAATTTATTTTTCCATTTCCATAATGATGGACATTTAGGCTAATTCATCTTTTTTGTTATTGCCAACACTGCTTCACTGAGAATTGCTCAAAGGTGTGTGATTTTGAGTGGAAAAAATGTGTTGGAAGCTGTACTAAATCTTTTTACCATTCCCTCACAGTAGCTATGTAAAAATTTTGCTTTTAATATGCTGGCTACTCTTCCCAAATATATACTTTCACTGAATGTCAAAAAATTGTTTTTGGAAACTATTACATGTGTATGTAATATATATGACATATATCTAATATATGTATAATATTATGTACAATCCCAGAGAAATGAGTTCAAAAAACATTGAAACTATTTATTTGGAAAATTACCCTCTCTCGGTCAGTACATGCTGGATGCATTGTTGAAATGTTACACTATACTATACCCCAAAGGTGCAAGTTAATCAAAATTAAGACACTTTTCAAAAAACTCAAGTACAATTTGGACCATGTACCTTATCTTCCTTAACACTTCTTTGTCTTTTAACGTAACACCTGTTCATGGCAATAAGCATCCTCCACAATTTAGAAAACTTTTAAGCAATTTAGAGAGTGTAATGTCAAGATTTTTAAGTTTACAGATTGAACAGTTTAGCAGGTAACATACCATATCCATGCTAAACATCAGCAACAATGAAAATATTTCTATATTTACTTCATCAAAATGTTCTCTCCATAGAAAAATTTATTTGGGACAAATTTTCATCCATAATCCAAATACCACTTTATTTTGAAGGTATGTATTTATTTCATATTTAACACTATGAATTGGATAGTACCTAACCATGAAAGCCACTTTTCCTCATCATAAAGGTCAGAAATCTCAGAACACATCTTTTCTGAAAGAAAAAAATACCAAGTCTGCTTTAAGTAACTTTTTTCTGAACCTTTACAAGGAAAAAAGAAAGACCACGATCATTGTTCATCTCAGGATGACAAAATCCTCCTTTTTCTAGTGATACAATGTATAAAACAGCTGACATTTTAGACTAAAAATCTGCTTCAATATGTTGGAACCAACACGGTGTGAGTAACCCCAACAATTCTGACTTGGGGAAACATCACACCCTTAGAACCCATCCTACCCGACACCAGCTGAGCGAGGCTGTCAGCGTCAGTTTGCATCTTGCCTTCACCAAGCTTGTGATGAAAACTAAACGGAAATGGAATTTTTATTCTGAGTTTGTCCCTAAATGGATTATCTTGGGCAGCCCCTGTTGTGTATACACCCCTTTGATGGACCGCAGGCTAAAATGATGAGTGAGGTTTGGACAGAGCAAAGGCCAGGGTGAGGGCATCCTTGGTGGTGCCGTGGTGAGTGGGCACTCAGGTGGGATGAGTGGCGTGCACAGGATAACACAAAGGGGAGTCCAGGGAGCGGGTGGAATGAAGGCTGCGAAGAGAGGGAGAAAGGAGAGATGAGGGTTCGATTGTGGAAGGTGCTTGTTTTCATGAACAGGTGTTCTGGTAAAAGACAAAGGAGAACAGTTGGGCAAGATGAGTATGTGATCCAAAATAGACTTGAGTTTTTTTAAAAGAGTCTTGATTTTGATTAACTTTCGGTTGAGTTACAGTGTGACACTTTGTCTTAGTTACTTTTCTCTTGTTGCTGAGACAAAATGCCCAACACCCAAAATGAAGGAAGGAAAAGTTTATTTAGCTTACAGTTTGTGGAGGTTTCAGTCCATATTTGGCTGGTTTTGAGGCAGAGTGGCACATGGCAGAGGGCAAACTGTTCAGGGCAGCAGAGCACAGCAAAACCAACCAGCCAAAGGAATGGTTGCAAGCAGCCTCCTTTTCTCCCCTACCTTGTAAACAGCCTGCCCCCACCCAGGGGGCATGTACCTCTCACACAGTCTCCATGCCCTCCTCTTCCACAGGCTCAGGATGTTTACAAAGTAAGCACCCTGGCTTCCTGCCGAGTCATATAGTTAACCTTTTAAACTTCCCAAATTAACACAATAAACAACATCCCAGAAGGGTTAAGGGCATGTCCTTTTCACCCCAAGATCTACAACTGCTGAGTTACTCAGCTAAACCTCCAGACTCCCCAAGTTGACACAATGTATCCACAGTGCATTCAGTGTGTCCTGCCTAAGAAAGGGTAATTAGCATTTCATCATTTCTTTATGTCTGAAGACTTTGAGCTCCTCTCTTCTAGTTCTCTGTAAAATGAATAATATTTTACTGTGAACTATCAGCACCTCATTACACAAAGGAATGCCAGAACTCATTCTTTCTCTTACTGCTGAACTCCATTTTTAAGAAAGTTACACGGCAGGGAAGTGGAAGAGGTGTGGTGGCAAGCAGCATGGTTGGGAGAGAGATTAAGGTTTTGGAAGAGGTAATGTTAGTAAAGGTAGAATGCTGTGAAGGGGAAGAAGGATCTGAGAGATTTTTATAGAAGGTGGCACAACTTGTATGCCTGTTTCTCAAGGCTCAGGGAACAGGAGTCTAAATCCACTGAGCTGTCCCGCTTGGAGGCCCGGAGAATGTGGAACCCACCAGTTGGGCAGTACAGGAAGGGAAGTGGCTAGACTGAGTTCTCTTCCGACATGGAGGTGTTTGGCATCCAGATAGGGGCTGTTCAGGAGTGGAGGAGAAGAGATTTGCCCTGAGCTGGTGAAGATTTGGGGCTTATAACTTTGAAGAGAAAAAGGCTTGTCTCTGCCCGGGCTGGCAGAACATCCTGTCTTCACAGTTGTCCCGACTCCTCCGAGTTAGCAGCCCTCAGCACACTGAGGGAACTCAAGCAGATGCCAGCCCGCTGGGTGTCACAAGGAATCCGTACATCTCCGTTAAAGATATGGAAGTAATAGTAAAAGGAGTTTCCCCATGCTGATCACCAAGTACATAGCACGTAATTTATATAGTTTATTTCACTGTAGGATCATCTCTTAGCAAATGAGGAAGTCAGGACATTAACGTGGCTGGGGATATAGGTCAGTAACAAAGGCTTGGGTTTGATCCCTAACCCTCTAAAATAGTAAATAATTTGGCTACATAATCTATTAAACTGGATTTTAAACCTGAACCTGTGTCCACAGGACTGTGTTGATTCTGGGATCCAGAAGTAGAACCCCTGACTTATTCGTGGACTGATTTAAGGAGGACAATAGGCAAAAATGGAAACATGCGGTTGGATGGATAATGTGAGACAGACCTGGTTTGGGGGCTGAATGTTATGGAAAACTATTAAGCAGGTTTGAGCAGAAGCATTTCATAATCTGCCTTGGTTTTCAAAGCAACACTTTGTTCTGTTGAGAATAAACTAAAGGAGAGCCAAGGCAGAAGGAGGGAAATTTAAAGACAACCAAAATAATTCAGAAAAGAGATGATAGTGGATTAAAACAGAATTGTCTAGAAGGGGTGTTGGAGAAATATGGTGAATGTTTAAACCTTAAAAAAATTTGGAAAATAATCTCCCTCAAAATTCTACCCTTAGCTTTGAACATGCTCATCTCGATGTTCTTGTCACTTCTGAAGCAGTTCTGGAAGACCTGTTTTGTGAGCGTCTTCAGAAGGTGTCATTAAAAACTACAGGGAATGGTGCTACCTGTTAATAATTAATTATGAATTACTTTATAAGCAAGTAATTCCTTTGAGGAGTTTATTTGAAATAGCTGAGTGTGTTGCACTGACTCATTCTACAAGGCTAATACTTAAGAAAATTTGTTAGTGAACAATAATTTCAGTATACCATCAACTGATTTTTTTTTTTTGTATTTTTCTTTGCTAAACAGAAATGGAAAGGTCTTTCTAATCCGTCCGTATCTGTAGTTTTCCATGATGGTGACAGATTTATGAACTCTTGTGTTCTGGGCTTGCCTGTAGGAAAGCTGTGGAAGGTGCTTGAGAGAAAAGAAAGGAAGGAAAGAGGAGGAGGAGGAGGGAGGGATACAGGGAGGAAGGTAGGGAGAGAGAAGAAGAAAAGAAACTGTTTTCCAGATCTTTGCTGTAAATGAGTAGTTTAGTCCACTTTGAATGCTTATTTCACATTTTGCACCTGAATTACTTTTAACATCATTTAACTCATTTTATTTTTGAGATGCTGCTGTCAGACACATTTTATGCACATAGAGACCAACCTACAGCTGTGCTCTCAGTGGGAATTTGGAGCATTAGAGTGTTAGTTACAAGGACTGTTAGACTGGTGCCTTGAAATGTGGAAAGAAAGAGACTGATCAGCCTCCTACCTACGGACATATGTTTGCAGTCCCTGGCAGGCACACTCCGCACCCCACTGGCCATCACCACTGGTTATGAAAACACGCTCTCCGTTCTGCTGTCCGGAGAGAGCTATTCGAGCTCCCTTTCTCCCTTCAGTAAGGACATTTCAGATGTTCTTCATGGCACCATAGCTGGAGGAGGTCATGGCAGGGGCCAGACAGCCGGTTCCAGCCTTGGGTCTGTCATTTCATTCACTGGTTTGGGGAAGACATTTAAGTTGGAGCTTTGATCCCCATCCACGAAGGTAAAAGGGAATAAATGTGAAAACATTTTTAATGTGAAAGCTCAATAGGTATGGTTTAGCAGTGTCTGATTTAAACGAAACAGAAGCATTTTTAATGAAAAGTAATGAAATATATGAGGTTAAAAAAATCAAGAATTACAAGTATACACCATAGCTTTACCATAAACCACTAACTATATAGTAGAAGCTGTTTACTCACCATATCAAATCCTTTCTTGTCATAAATGTAGCCGTGATGGTGAACTTAGAGTTCATTCATTCAAGGCATATAAGTACCTCAAAATAATATAAATACATAAATATATTATTTAGGCATACTTTAAGTTTAAACAACTTATATCTCATGATTTTCTAACTTCCTTGTCCAGTAATATATTTTGGGGAGTTATTCACTTTGATATACCCAAGTATTTAAACTATTAAACTGGCTATATTCTACATGACTAAATTATAACAAAAATGCCACCCCCATCCCCAGCCAGTATTCTTCGGTTTCTTTGTTGCCCAGGTAATACTTCCTGCTGCAGTTCCGGTTACTTCTGACTCCTAAAAATGGCTGGTCACTGTGATGCACAGCTGGTCACTAGGATGCGTATTTTAAGAACCAATCAAAGACAACCAAGTACTCTGCCTCTGTACTTCCCCCTTTGCAACCAACCCCATAAAACCCGCCCTCTCTGGGCCTTCAGGGCCTGATATTTGGGGAATGACCCCAACCAGTGCCCATCGACTTAAAATAAATCTGCCTCTAAATCCTGGGTGCCATTTTGGTGTTTCTGCTTGCCATTGCAAAATCACAGTTTATATAGTGTTATGGCTCGTATCTAGATACCCAAAGCCTGATGTGCGCTAGGTGGGGCCTTTTGGAGGTGGCTGGATTGTGGGTGTACGAGGCAAGGTTAAGGGTGTGTGACACTGGATTAGTCCACTGATTGGTCTAGTGTTCTGGGTGTGGCTGAGTGGATTTCCTGAAGACAGAAGCCTCTCTCGGATGTGGCATACAAAGAGAAAGGAGGCTCCCGCTGCTGCCTCCTGCCTACCCTGCCTTGAAATGTTTGTCCTCTCACTGTCCCATTGCCAGTCTGCCCTGCCTTCGAGCCAGTGATGATGGACTGAAACCTCTACAATCTGTAAGCCAAATAAAACTGTCCTTGTTTAACTTGTGGGTGTCAGATATTTTATCCTATCAACAAGCAGGTAATTAAGACATATAGTTAGTTTCTTTTTAAGACAAATAACATAAGTAAATAAGTGGGAGAGGTTCTCTGAGGACACTTAGGTAGTATTTAAATTACCGGGCCATGGGCTATGTATATTTGAAAGTTTGACTTTTATAGCCAAACTATTTTCAAAATGGACATAGTAATTTTCCTATCTGTAGCAATATTCAGATGCTCCACATTTTCACCAACACTTGGTATTGTCAGAGCTTTGAACTGTTGCCAGTTTAATGGGCGTGAACTGCGATCCTTGTATCTCCTTGACTAGTGCTGTAAGCATTTGTTTGCTTGATTGTTTTTGCAGTAATTGTTAATTTAGGATGCTAATATTTTTAAAATATTTACTAGCTATTTAGACTTCCTCTGCCCCTCTTTTCCCTTCACCCTCTTTCTTTCCTTCTTTGCCTATTTTTCCTCCCAATTTTTCCCCATAAATCTTGTTATTGATAGTGAATTTTAGAAGTTATTTCTATGTCAGGGGTACTAATTGGTTTCTTGTATTTTCACTTTCTAATGGTGCTTTTTGATGGGTAAAATTTAAAAATTTAACATGGTCAAATTTTTTTTTCTTTTTTATTTTTCTTTGTTGTTTTTCAGTGTTGTGTTCAAGACTTTTTCCCCTCTGGTTATAGCTTATAAAATACATTCAACTTCATCTTTTTTGTTACTGGAGAAGGAACTCATGACCTTCAAACAGGGCTATATCCTCAGTCCCTTTTCATTTTTTTATTTTGAGCAAGGGTCTCTCTAAGTCACTAAACTGCCTAAGATGGGCTCCAAACAGATCCTCCTACCTCAGCCTCCCAGAATACTGGGATTGCAGACATGCACCACCACACCTGGCTACACTTTTTAAATAAAGTTTTAAAGCTTTACTTTTCATATTTTTGTTTTTCATTCATGTATAATTGATACTGTGTATATGATAAGATTTAATTTTTTAAAATAAAAAACAATAGTCTCAACACTCAACATTTAATAAATAAAACATTTATTAAAATGTCCTTCCTTTCTTTTGATCTTCAAAGCAGGTTATGTTAAATTCATTCATTAAATTCATACATTAATTTAGGTAGAGTCTTAGTTACTTTTCTCTCATTGCTGAGACAAATTCCCAACACCCAAAGTTACAGAGGGAAAGGATTATTTAGCTCACAGTTTGTAGAGGTCTCAGTCCATAATCCAATCCCCTGGCTCCAAGGCAGGGTGGCACATGGCATAAGGGCAACAATTCATGGCAGTGGAAGACAGCAAAAGCAACAAGACGGAGAGACAAGACTCTTTCTGTCCCTTGTGTTGTATGCAAGCTACTTGCCCTAGGGAAGGTGTAACACTCATATCCTTAATCCTAGCCAGAACTATGCCAAATCAATCAGTGGACTGATTTCTAATCACATACCCTTAATTTAGCACCACACACTCTAGATTCAGCCACCTCTGAAAAGACCCCATGATCACAAGGCTTTGGGGTGACATCTGAACACAACCGTAACAGGCACATGGGTAGGATGTTAAAGCAAGGTGGATATTGACTTATACAATAGTTTTTGTGCTAACTTTGTATCAAGGGCTATGCTGAAATTATACAGGAAATATCAAGACGCATACCTTCTGTTCCCTATGGACTGTCAGCTTAGTGAAGCAGAATTTGTTTATGGGATATTCTTCATGGAAGCCTCCTTAGCACTGATGGTCTGCTAGCATCTGTCATCTAGCTGGTACTCAATAAAAATATTTTTGAATATATGAATATTGATTCTCTACTAGAAGAGTTGGTGGTAAGGATGCATAGAAAATTGAACATGTCTTCATAGAGGGAACTTAGAGTTTGATGAGATAATCAGATTTGTAGACTTCTATGTACAAATTACAATAAATAACAAAATGTAGGAGTTACTGAATTAAAGGTTGTGTTAAGTGGGCTTCTCAGCCTTACTAGAATATGTTTTCTATTGAATGCAAGCAGTTCTATTATCACTTCTGACATTTTAAGTTATTTGAAATACAAATACACTTTACATTTCCACATATTCTTAGCAACTACCACGATCTATTAAAATTACAAAATCTTGTAACTCTGTGGGACATAGTAATTGTTTTAGCTTCAGATATGAAATCTACTGGGAAAAGAATTGTGACAAAACAATTTCTGGTTAGCTCCTCACACCATTTCTCCATGACATGTCTAATTTCTAGTGGAGAACTTCATGATTTCTACAAGACTTTTAAAAAATGGACTAGCACTTTCATATTTCTATTGCCTGAATTTGGACCGTTCTCATTTTTCCTCTAGGTTATTTCTTGCTTGTCCTCCTTTATTCTGTTGATGTTCCTCTACAACCCTAGAATTTGGGTCCTAAAAGACACATCTGAACAGTTATTTCATTTTGAACAGCCTCTGATGAACAGCCAGTGATTAAAGGATCAATTCTAAACTTCTAATTCAGAAGAGAAGGGTCAGCCAGGTGTAGTGGCACATGCCTGTAATCCCAGCACTCAGAAGGCTGAGGCGGGTGGATTGTCATGAGTTCAAGGTCAGTTTAGGCTGTATAGTGAGTTCAAGGCCAGCCTGAACTGCATAGTGAGATCCTGTCTAAAAAAAAAGAAAGAGAGAGAGAGAGAGAGAGAGAGAGAGAGAGAGAGAGAGAGAGAGAGAGAGAGAAAGAAAGAAAAAGAAAGAAAGAAAGAAAGAAAGAAAGAAAGAAAGAAAGAAAGAAAGAAAGAAAGAAAGAAAGAAAAATGAACAGGAGGGACTTCATTTCTTGCAGCAATTTGTGTTTCCTCCTCCATTTCCCACTGTGTGTCGCTGTTATTCACTTTTACTATTCTCTCTCTATCTAGACTGTGATCCTCAAAGGTGGGAATCCTGAGTTGTATCCTTTTTTTGTACAATGACACCTGACACCTAGGATGCACCCAGCAAATGTCAAGTGCATTACTTTTATGCAACTCAGGAAGAATTCTCTAAACTCCAAATGATTGTTGGTGACAGCAAACCAAAATGTCATTCTTCTTAATTGAATATTGAAAAGGTTTAATTGCTGTTATTTGGGCAAAAGGAAGTTCATTATCCTTTTTATGTGAGATCCATGCCATCAACAGTCACTTAGGTGGGTAAACACTCTGAACAGCAGATGGAAGGGCAGAGCCGAGGCTGAGTCAGAACTGAGTGCAGGAGACCAGGCAGATCTTCTTAGGGCTTCCAAGGTCTGGTTTCTCATGCAGTTGTAGTGGTATCAGAAACGTGATGTCATCAGAGGCATATGCACAAGCATTAGGGAAAGCTGCATGCAAATGACACAGAAATATTTCCCTCCATTCTTTGGATACCTATATAGTAACGTCAGTTTACCATTATTCAGTTTGTAATGGATGAGAAAAATTAAAGACTGTTCTCTGTTGCAAATTGAGAAGAGGCCCTAGTTTGATATTCCCACATTTATTTGGGATCTGGCCAAGCAGAAGGAAATGAACAATAAAAAAGATCTATGTTTCCAAAATAGATGTCCTAATACCTCCAAAATGAGAGGAGGCAGCTTCAAATACCACTATACCTGGGGGAGCCACGTGTCCTTGGAGAATGCTTGATTAATGTCAGGGAGAAACTCTTTACCTCTCCACATTTCTACAAGACAGTATAGTCTACTTAGGAAGGAAAAATAAAGAGAGAACGAATAGCTCCAGGGTCTCTTATTGGGATAAGGTGTAATTTATCTGGCTGGACACTTTGGAGAAGAAACTAACCACACTCAACTCAGTCCCTTCTAGTGCTTCTTTGGTCAGAGTCAACTTCCCTGGAGATGTTTTCCACCCGGAGAGCCTGCAGGATTGGTCTGTCCTGCACAATAGCCTGTGATTGTTCAAATATACCTGCTGTAGGCAAATCCAACTGCCCAATTAAGAAATAAATGATAGCATGGCCATTGTGGCCTTGCATTTTAAGGTCTGCAACTACCTAGACCATGTCAGTAATAATGCTGATTGTGGTCATTATGTTTGGTTCTGCCCTGTATAACTCAATTGATTTGAAATTTTAGAGAATAAAAAGATGCCTGTTACTGTCTCTCACGCCACCACAATTCCCATGCTCTGATTACTCATTAGGCCAACTATGTAAGCAATGTCACAGTATTCATTTAGCAGTCCCTCCCATGCCCCTTCCCTCCATATATACATTGGCACGCACAGTGCATTATAGATAAACCTAAGTCTGTATTTCCTCCGGTCTCCATTCTTTCCTGGAAATAACCAGTATGCCTAAGTAGGTATGTCCTGGTTCCAAACAAATTTGAGGGCAGATTTGCAACTGGCAGTGAGATTCTCATCCCCTCTTATAATTACATGTGAACATCACTGCCCGCTGAGCTACATCCCCAGCCCTCACTGATTTTTAACAAGCTAAAATTTCTCTAAATTAAGTTTGGTGGGCAAAGTGAATAATGGAAAAGACAGTATTTGACTTACAGGCAATGATGATATAAAATAATAGGGTTAATTACTAGAAGACCTGAGGAAAACATGCTGTGTGATTACGAATAGGTCAGAATCACATTTAACGTCCCATTCTAAAAAATGACCATCCAGGTAGCTATCACATCAGCCTACAAGGTTGTATGAGGATAATTATTTATAAGAAAATGCTTTAAAAAACATAAATTTCTTGTAACCAGCAATGTCAGTAGTATTTTAAATAAATTAATGTATCTACTAGGAGAAACAGATCAGGTACTACACTGTCTTTGTTATGTGTGATAATTCAATTTTAGAATTGTTACATATAAAATTGAATAGAATATTATTATTTCAGAAAAACACATGTTACTTTGCTATAACACATGGTTTAGTAGTGGAAACTTTTAAGACCTGGGAATAGTGTATGACATTTTATATGCTGTGAGAATATTACATAAATAGATTTCACAAGTACAGTTATCCCACCTATACTTTTATATGTTACTTATTCTTCCTTCCCTCCTTCCTCCCTCCCTCCCTCCCTCCCTCCTTCCTTCCTTCCTTCCTTCCTTCCTTCCTTCCTTTCTTTCCTTCTTTCTTTCTTTCTTTTCTTTCTCTCCTTTCCCTCATCCCAGTTGGTCCTTCCTTTGAGCAATTTCTTTCCCTTTCAAAATATCTATTGTACATGTTGAGTTTTCTAATGGTTTATTGAAAGGAACAGGTAATACCTATTTTTTTTCTTTTTGACCAATTTTGCATGCTTATATCTGGTAATCTGAACAACTAATTTGAAGACAATAATATGCAATATAACAACCATGGGGGAATTCCTACATTCCTATCCGGTGAAAGTCTGCATCATTTATAATGTTTTCATTTTTTTATTCTCTTTAATGGTTTGACCAATCTTCTATTCTTACATCTGGTAATCTGAGCAACTTCGCTGAAGATAACAATATGTAATACAATCGCCACTGTTAATTCCTATAATTTTGTTCTGAAATCTTGTATCATTTTTATTGTTTTTGCTTTGTTTTGTTTTTGTCTATATTGCTGGTATTTTTCTACTGTTTTTATTATTCTTCTTAAGATAAAAAAAGAAATCATCTAGTATTTGACAAAAAGAATAATATTACATAAGTAAAGTATTGATGAACGTCTATAGTCTTGAGCCTTATTTTAAATGTTGAGATTGTTAATCTGTTCTTCCTGGCCAACTGATAATTATACAATCACCACTATGTTCTTTATCAGCAATAACATATAATTGCAACTTTTGGGCAAATTAAAAGATTTGGGGATGGTATGAATTATAAAAAATTTAAAAAGCGAGTCTGTCCTAAATTAGTGAAGTTATAGCTATTTTTTTGCTCTTTAAACTTTAAAATCAGGAAGCTTTTTACTGTCCTTTTTCATAGATGAGGAAATAAATGCCCCCAGTGCTGTCAGAAACCACAGCAATAAATAAGAGCACACCTAGATTTAGACACCATCCTCTATGAGTTTCTGTTGTGAAAATCTAACAAACAACACAGGTTCTTTCCTAGTTTAAGTGCAAAATATCGAGACTTTCCAGGGAAGGAGTCCGGCCTGGGGGTGCCATATGTGCAGCCCATTGAGCTGAACTCTTTCCAGGTGAGGCCTGTGGGTGTGCTCTACCCTGTACCTTCAGGCAGGCAAGGAGCTCAGACTGGGAGAGCCCATGCCTGTTGGTTGTTAAGGCCTGCAGCACGGAAACATCCTCAGGCTCTGTGGTCCTCAGGGTTGGGAGAAGAGAGACCTGCTTTCCCTGACCAGCTACCTGAGAATCCTGAAGCAGTGGCCCCTGCCTAGCCACTGTCGGCTTCAAGGATGGGGCCTGGAGACCTTGGTACCAAAGGCCAGCATTCCTCCACCATCGCAGGTGTGGTCTGAGCTGGGCACCCCAGCAATTGCCTGGGGTTCCTGGGCCCAGTGGTCTATGGTCTGCTACCATCTTGGGATAAGTTTGATATCAGGTAAACTGGGGTAACTATCATCCTTTGTGAGCTGCCTGGGTAGTTTGTAGATCAGCACTTTTCATCTGACATCCAAAATGACAAGACATTTGAGCAAAATGCAGTCTCAGAACTCAACTCCACCCAGAAGAAGTCCAGGAAACAATGACATAGGAGATCTAGGAAGCCACATACCTGCAATTTCTGAAAAGATTGTATCTGAAGTAAAGAAACAGCTCCATCAAGACATAGAAGAGATTAAATCAGAAATAATCTCTCAGGCAAAAAATGAAATGAAAATAATAATGGAAGAAATGCTCCACACATATAGAGAAGAAACAGATAAAAGAATAGAAGAACATAGGCAACAAATGGAAACATTACATGAGCAATTTAGGAATGAATTAGAACACTTGAAACAGACTCAAAGAGATTTCCAGGAAATGAAAACGTCCACTGAAAACTTGCAAAACTGCTTGAGTGAAACCAAAGATAGAATTTCAGATCTTGAAGGCAGCATGGCAGCTAGCGATTGTAAAGGGAAGGATCTCTTAAAGTCATCAAGAATCCAGGAAAAATCAATCCAACAGCTGCAAGATGAGGCAAAAAATAATGTCCAAGTAATAGGAGTCAATGAAACAGCAGGAGGCAACACACATGATATGAAAAGAATACTTTCAGAAATAATAGCAGAAAAATTTCCAAGCACGATAAAAGATACTGATGTGCAGTTAAATGAGGCATATAGAACTCCAACGAGCCATAACCCAAATAAAACCACATACGGACATATAATAGTCAAGATCCCAGATATCCAGCAAAAGAACACAATATGAAAAGCAGGTAGAGAAAAGAAACAGATTACCTATAAAGGAAAGCCCATCAGTATCACAGCAGACTTCTCAACAGAAACCATGAAATCAAGAAGAGCTTGGAGTGAGGTATTACAGATTCTGAGACAAAACAGCTTCCAAACCAGACTGATGTATCCTGCAAAATTATTCTTCAAATTCAGTGGAGAAATAAAATATTTCCATGACAAAGGACAAGTGAAGAACTTCATGAGTGCCAAACCAACATTACAAAAAATACTAAAAGATATTCTAGACAGAGAAAAAAGAGACCACAATCTCTAGGACAACATAAAAGAACCCTCAAGCAGAAAAAGCAATTGAAGAGATAGCAAAAGTAGGAAAGCAACAGCAAGTAAATAGCATGATAAGAATAAGCCAACATATAACAGTTATAACCATTAATGTAAATGGCCTCAATTCACGAGTCAAAAGAAACAGACTGGCAGAGTGGATTAAGAAAAAAAATCCCACAGTATGCTGTATAGAGGAAACACACTTTACTCAAAAGGAAATCCACAGACTGAAAGTCAAAGGATGGAAAACAATTCTTCGTACAACAGGTCCCCAGAAAAAAGCAGGGTTAACTGTTATGTTTGTAGACAATGTAAACTTAAAAACAAAAGGGGACCTAAATACCACTTTGACGGAAAGAGACAGGTCAACTGGACAAAAACTCAGCAAAGAAATAAAAGACTTGAACCAAATGTGTGAACAAATGGACTTAGTTGATGTATACAGAGTGTTCCACTCCACAGCATCAGAATACACATTTTTCTCAGCTATACATGGGTCTTTCTCTAAAACAGACCACATTCTAACCCATAGAGCATACTTACCTAAATGCAAAAGAACTGGAATTATCCCATGCCTATTATCTGACTACAGTACAATGAAATTGGAAATTAATGACAAAGGGGACTCCAAAAACATCCATAGACACTTGGAAATTAGACAACAACCTCTGGAACAACCAATGAGTCACACAAGAAATTAAAGAACAAATATAAAAAATACCAACAAACAAACAAAAATGCAAATACAATGTACCGGAATCTGTGGGATTCAATGAAAGCAGTCCTCAGGGAAATACATAGCGATGAACTCACACATGAAGAAAACAGAAAGAAAGCAAATAATAGCCTAATGCTACACCTCAAACTTTTAGAGAAGCAAGAACAAGTCAAGCCCAAAGCCCAAAGAAGGGAGGAGATTATAAAGCTTGGGGCAGAAATTAATTCAATTGAGACAAAGAACTCACTACAAAAATAAGTGAATCAAAAAGTTGGTTCTTTGAAAGAATAAATCAAATTTATAAACCACTTTGACGGAAACCAACTGTCTTGGTTACTTTTTCCTGGTTGCTGAGACAAAATACCCAACACCCAAAATGCAGAAAGGAAGGGTTTATTTAGCTAACAGTTTGTGGAGGTTTCAGTCCATACTTGGCTGACTGAGATGCAGAGTGGCACATGCAAGAGGGCAAACTGTTCATGGCAGCAGAGCACAGCAAAAACAACCAGAGCAAAAGGGAAGAATGGCTGCAAGTAGCCTCTTCTCTTCCCTTACATTGTAAACAGCCTACCCCCACCCAGGGGGCATGCAGCACTCACAGAACCTCCTTGCCCTCTTCTTCCACAGGTTCAGGATGAATGCAAATAAGCACCCCAGCTCCCTTCTGAGTCACACAGTTAACCTTTTAAACTTCCCAAATTAACACAATAAACAACATCCCAGAAGGGTAAGGGCATGTCCTTTCTACCCCAAGATTTACAACTGCTGAGTTACTTAGCCAAAGCTCTAGACTTCCCAAGCTGACACAATGTATCAACCATAACACCAACCTTATCAAAAAAAAGAAAGGAAAGAACTCAAATTCATGCAATAAGGAATGAAAAGGATGAAATCACTGCAGAGCCTACTGAAATTTAACAGATCATTAATGCCTGCTTTGAAAATCTTTACTCTCATAACATAGAAAATTCAGAAGAAATGGACAAATTCCTAGATAAGTAGGAATTACCAAAGTTGAATCAGTAAGATATAAAAATCCTGAGCAACCCAATATCAGTTAATGATCTTAAAAATGTCACTAAAAACTTACCCATGAAGAAAAGCCCAGGCCCTGATGGATTCACAGCAGAATTTTATAAAACATTCAGAGAAGATTTAATGCCAACACTCCTCAAACTCTTCAATGAAATCGAAAAGGAAGCAACTCTCCCCAACACATTTCTGGAGGCAAGTATTGTACTGATATCAAAACCTGAGAAAGACGCAACCAAGAAAGAGAACTATAGGCCAAACTCCCTAATGAATATAGACGCAAAGACACTCAATAAAATACTAGCAAATAGAATGCAGTGAATCAGAGGGAAAATTATACACCATGACCAGATTGGATTCATTCCAGGAATCCAGGGATGGGTCAATATTCACAAATCAATTAATGCAATACTCCATATCAATAGAGCCAAAGACAAAAACCACATGGTCATCTCAATAGATGCAGAAAAAGCTTTCAATAAAGTCCAACATGCATTCACATTAAAAACCCTAGAAAAAAATAGCAATAGATGGCCTTTACCTCAATCTGATCAAAACCATCTATGAGAAACCAACAGTGAGCATCATACTAAATGTACAAAAACTGAAAGCTTTCACTTTAAACTCAGGAACAAGACAAGGATGTCCACTGTCACCACTCTTATTCAACATAGATCTGGAAGCATTAGCCAAAGCAATTAGACAAGAGAGAAATAAAAGGAATAAGGATAGGAAAGGAAGAAGTAAAACTATCACTATTTGGAGATGACATGATACTTTACATCGAAGACCCCAAAAACTCCACGTGAAAACTCCTTGAATTAATTGACAAATTCGGCAGTGTAGCTGGATACAAAACCAACACCCAAAAATCAATAGCATTCCTATACACAAACAACAAACAGACTGAGAGAGAAATTAAGGAAACCATACCTTTTACAATAGTATCCAAGAAATTGAAATATTTAGGAATCAATCTAACAGAAGAGGTAAAAGATCTATTCAATGAAAACTACAGTACTCTGAAAAAAGAGATCAAAGAGGATTTCAATAAATGGAAAAACATTCCCTGCTCATGGTTAGGAAGAACCAACATTGTGAAAATGACCATACTACCAAAACTGTTGTAGAGATTCAATGTAATTCCCATTAAACTACCATTATTATAGCTCACAGATCTAGAGAAAACATTCCTCAAATTCATCTGGAACCAGAATAGACCCAGAACAACAAAAGCAATCCTGGGCAACAAGGACAAGTCGGGTGGAATCACAATCTCTGACCTGAACTTATACTACAAAGCTACTGTAATAAAATTAACCTGGTACTGGCTACAAAACAAATCTGAGGATCAATGGAACAGACTGGAAGATGTATCCACAACCACAAACACATTCAGTCACCTAATATTTGACAAAGGGGCCAAACGAGCTCACTGGAAGACAGATAGCCTGTTTAAAAAATGGTGCTGCAGAAATTGGCTTGCCACTTGCCAAAGACTGAAAATAGACCCAAGTCTATCACCATGCACCAAACTCAAGTCAAAATGGATCATAGATCTCAATACTAAAACAGAAACACTAAATCTAGTGAAAGAGAAGGTAGGTAAAAATCTTGATGAGATAGGAGTAGGCAGACAGTTCATGAACAAAAACCAAAGTGCAAGAGAAACACTTCAAAGAATCAATGCCTGGGACCTCATCTTACTGAAAAATTTTTGCACACCTAAAGAAATCACCAGTAGAGTAAAAAAAGCCCACAAATTGGGAAAACATCCTAGCTGGCTGTCTCTCGGACAAAGGTCTTCTATCTAGAACATACAAAGAATGAAAAAAACATGAATCTTTCCAAATTCAAAGACCCAATCCAGAAATGGGCATCTGAGATGCATAGACATCTCTCAGATAAAGAAATACAAATGGCAAATAAATATATGAGAAAATGTTCTACATCTTTAGTCATTCGAGAAATGCAAATAAAAACAACATTGAGATTTCATCTCACCCCAGTAAGATTGGCCAGTATTAAGAAGTCAACCAATAACAAATGCTGGTGAGGCTGTGGAGAAATACGAACTCTTCTCCACTGCTGGTGGGAATGCAGATAGGTGAAACCACTGTGGAGATTGGTTTGGAGATTCCTCAGCAAACTAGGTCTAGAGGTCCCATTCAATCCAGCTATTTCCCTTCTGGGTATTTTCCTACAAGATCTGAAAACATCATATCACCATGATAAATGTGCACTCATGTTTATAGCAGCACAATTTGTAATAGCTAAATTGTGGGAGCCACCCAAATGTCCATCCACAGAGGACTGGATTAAAAAAAAACTGTGGCATTTTAATATAATGGAATATTACTGAGCTATAAAAAAACTTGAGGCTTTTATAAGCAAATGTTCACAATTAGAGGCCATACTCATAAGTGAAATAAATCAAATGTTCATGTGCAAGCAACATATTGTATCACTAGAGTAAGAAACTGAAGGTGGGAATATAAATTAGGAGGTATGAAAGGAAACTGCCATTGAGCCTGTGGTTTGTTACATTGATGTTTAAAAATGGTGAAGCAAACTACAGAATAGACCAAAACTCCTTATAAGGAGATTTAATTTTTCTATTTATAAATTTATGACTTGTACTGAGTAACATTTTGACTATTCTTTTAAGATGATGATACATACTATATTAACCACCATTATCTCTAAAAAATTAGTTTAATTTACAAAACAAAATGATGTAATTTACAAAATAAAAATTTAATGTGATTACAAAATAAAAATTATAATTTACAAATAAAGTTTAATTTACAAAATAAAATAATGCAGTATACCTGTTGTTTTCTTGTGATAATTAGGTAATATTAAGCATGTAAAAGCATTCAAAATATGAAGCACAGGGTCATAATCACGGCTACTAATTTCTCATATATAGCAGATGAAGGCTATGGTAGTCATTTTACAGGCTTAACATTGTTCCCCTCCCCACTACTGAAGGATAAGCATTCCTGAGTTTTTACACAAAGACTCTGCTCCTCAGGGTACACACTACTATCACACAGACTATCCACTACTCAGCTCTTTGGGTGATTGCTTTAGGAAGGAAAAAACAGAGGCCAGTTCTATTTCCTTTTCCTCTGACATTTATGCAAGTAAGATGATTAGATTATTTTCAGTTAATCTTCCTAACCTTTTCTTTCTTTTGCAACCTGAAGCAATTTGTTCTTATAGTACAAGAAATTATTGGTTATTTTCTTTTGCATTATTTTTATATTCATGGATAGCACTGGTGCCCTTTGAACAAGACTATTATTCCCTAGAAGATAGAAATGAGTGTACTTCCCCTATGGTTCTGAAGTAATTATATAAACAAAATTTTAGCATGCAAGTGAGAATAGAAAATAGAAAGAGCTATTGGCAGAGTTAATTGGCTGATCTTTTTATGTAGATCTAATTTGGGATGTCAATTGAATTTTTGGAAATTATTGCTTATTTCCTTTGAGAATTATTTATTGCTCTGTGCAATCTGAATATGTAATGCATGGTTTGTTCACTTCTCTATTACAGCTTGATTGAGAAAAACTATTTCTATCAGGGAGAAATTAAAAATAGTTTTGAATTAGTTTTCTACCCTTCCAGTATTGGTTTAGAGAAAAGATACAGATACAAACTGAGCACACAATGAATTGTTTGATTTACCATGGTTTAATTATTTCCTGGCAATGGAGAGCCAGCAGAAGCACAGTGAACAGTTACTTCGGAAATGTGAGCTTTGCTCCAAATTTTGTCTTTTACACGTTGTGCCCTTGGCAAACTCAACTAACTTCTCAGGTCCTCAGGTTTTAATGTGTAAATACAATTAATCAATAGTAGTGCCCTTAGTTTCTTTTTTCTTTTCTTTCATTCCTCCTTTCACCTCTTCTTGTTCTGTTTCTCCTCCTCCTCTTTTTAGGAAACAGTATGCCGGCTTCAGAATTAGACACATGTTGCCTGATATCATAATTCTGCCATGTGCTGACATTGGCAGTCTGCCTAAACCTCTGGGGGCACACTTTCCTCGTTGTATCATGGGAGTAATCCATGCCTGCAGGGTGATTTTGAAGCAGCTGGTGTGCCACACTGTAGGCCTTCAATAACTAGTAACATATAATGTGGCTGTGAAGAACATATTTAAAAGTTCTTTATCAGCATAAGAACGGTTCAACTGGAAATGCAGCCAGTACTCAGTCATCGTGCAAGTGTAACTCAGTCTAGAGCGCCAGTCAGAGCTCCGCACCGATGCTGCTGTCTTCCTGCTTTCCCAGACTTGCAAAATGTCTATTACCAACACACTACAAATTTGAATGTTTATTAACTCATAAATAAAAAGAGATTTTTATCATTGAATTACTCTTTTTGAATTGGATCTCATGCCAGGATCTCAATAAAAGCTAAGAATCTAAAATGAGAGAATGGATTGTAGACTTGGTGTAGAGTCACGTCATCTACGGAGTCCATTCTCATTCCCTTCTTGGCATCTCTTCGTATCATTAGTCACTGTGCAGTTGGTTATATGTTAGGCAACTAAAGATTAATTCCCTTGCTCCAACCTCAGACCAACAAAACTTCCTGCTGTAGAGCTTGCAGTGTAAATCTTAAAATTCATTTCCTCCTCCCACAGAAAGGTTCCGTTTTATATTCAAGCCTTTGGTAGACCTTAATAGCATATCAACATTCTTAGATTCATCATTTCGTCAGGACTAGCTGTTTGTATGTTTGCACTCGTACATTTACCTTAGTGCCTGGGAATCAGCAGGCACCCAAAAGTATTGCTGGGGTCATGACTGAATGACATTGAATGATGTGCGTGCTCTTTGGTAAAAACACATCTAGCTATAAAAACTCACTTAATTATTTATGTTTTCTCCTCTGTGCTTCTTCTTTGTATATCAAGCTATGACATACATGACGCTGATTATTCTTTGAAAGCAAACATTGTGCGTACTGTTATATTTTTAAACTCAAAAAGGCAAAACCCAAGATGTCTTTAAAGATAACACAACAAATGCATAAATGCAGTCTCATTTTAAAAGATTAAACTTACATAAAAGTATCTGAGTAAAATGCAGATTTTCTTGATATTCAGTTCCTTTTTTTTCCCTCCAGAAGTAACCAGAGTTGACAATTTGATGTACATCCTTCCAATCTCCTTTCTATAAAATTACCTACACATATAAATTTATACAAATACATGGGTTTTTAAAATATAAGTGACCTTACCATATTCATCAGTGTATCTTGGAATTTTTTCTACCATCTCTGCACACCCTTACCATCATTTTTAATTAGGATAGAGTAATCTAAAATGTGGTCATTTTGTAGCTGATTTGATCTCTTTCTTTGTGATAAAAATACATTTTCTCTTATTTTTAGCTGTTATAAGCCATACTGCAGTAGTAAACATTGGTATTCATATGTATGAGCATTTCAGTAGGAAAGAACATAACGCAACTAAAATGTTGCTATAAGCTGTTCATGGTTGCACATACCTATATCGCAGCACTCTGGGAGGTAAGAGGATCCAAGTTCAAGCAACTCTGGGTAACTTAATGACCTAATGAGACCCCACATCAAAAAAATGACTTGGAATGTAACTTAATGTGATGCCCTGCGCTCAATCCCCAATACTTACAGAAAGGGAATACATTGTTTTCCCAAGAGGTTCACCAATTGTGATGGTTAATCTTGCCTGTCAACTTGGCTTGAGAGACGTCTAGGAGACGAGTACAGCATGCTTTTGGGTGTGTCTGGGTGGGTCATGGATTTGTGACCCTGGAGACTGTATCTGGTCTCTGACCTCTTCCCTTACTGGAGCGAGGGGCGCAGCTCCACAAGGCTCTACCATGATGTTTCCACCTTGGAGTCAGCTGACCGTGGACTGAAATCCAAGCCAAAATAAACATTTACTCTTTTACATCAGGTACCCCAGTGTTTTGTCCCAGCAGCGGAAACACTGACCAATCCACCAATTATTTATACTATTGCTGATAATGTTTTGGGATTCCAGAAGGAGGCATTTCCACACCAGAGAAAAAGGATGGGCTTTATCTCTTCATCACAAGTATGACTGGATAAATTCAGTGTTTGTGGGCCTGTGTTTGTGTGTAATAGAATATTGGCACAGAATATTGGCTTCTTTATGTCAGACTGCCATTAAAAGATTCCTTACATAAGTAAATGTTTCTGACTCAGTGTTCTCAATTAGGAGGACACTACTACACAGAGATATTTGGAGTCAATATTGGTAGAAGGAAAGGTTAAGGTGAACATCTTACTATTCAAGCTAAGAGTATTAACATCTCATTTTTATGTCAAATTGAAAAAGAACATACTCAAACGTATTCCATGATTATAATAAAAGATAGAAAGAACTTTTATATCGCTTAATCAGAATGTGAAATTAATCAGTGTTATGGCTTGTATTATATCACCACATACAGAGGCTCAAGAACAATTAAAACATTGTATTAGTTCAACACTTATGAATTTGGACAATAAGCAGTTACTACAAAAGGACCCTAGAGAAATGTGGTGGCTTAAAATGATCTCTTTATTCAACATGTGCTCTGTTATCTTAGAAACTCCAGAATCAGGGGCAAAATTCTCACAGCTAGGCTAATCACTTTAATAAGATCTGCTTTATTTAAAAATAAATTCAAGTAGATGCCAGAACTGGACCCGGTGACAAACATTAATTCTCTCCATAGTGTTTCCTCCTGTGGCACTGCACAGCTGGCTCCTGATATCTACTTTGATGGTGCCAAGGGGCAGCATGGTTCTTGCCAAACACACAAGATATAATGCTTGTTTTTCACGGGGGTGCTGTGGCGTTTTTGTGTCCTTGTTTCCCCCATCTCCGGTTTCCTCTTAGCTGCCCGTGTTTGCCTCTGTGCCCCAAGAGAGCCACTGCTTCTTCAGCTCTGCCCTTTTGATTTTCACACCACACCCTTTCCATTACCTTTAGCCAACATTAGTTGATGTCTGTTCCATACCAAGCATCACACCAGGTTTTGGGGTACAGGAAGAAAGCATAATTCCTGCATCTAAAAAAACTTCATTTTAGTGGAATTTTCTAGAGAATATGACAAGCTTATTTAAGATCAAGTATTATAAGAGGTAAAGTCTTATCTATATAAGATCTACAATTTAACAGGAACATTAAAAAGCTAAATAACATAAAAATTTCAGCCACTGGGTAAAGGTAGGTGAAGAACAATTTTTTCCCTGTGGTGAGGTTCACTTTCATTTCCAGTTGGGTCTACCTCCCTGTGAGACCCCATTTGGGAAACAAGAACAGACATTATCTTAGGTGACCTTATAGCACACAGGTCTGTTAGCATGTTGCAATTTAGTTCCTGTATTTACCACTCCAGTTTTGATTTTATATATTTGATTTCCCTTGCCTGCTCTACTGGAGAATTCATAGGAATACCTAAGTCCTGTGTGGAGTGAAGATAAGCTTATTGGAACAGGATTTATAGTCTAGTCGAGGGCTCTTTTCTCCAGGGTGAAGAAGAAAGGAACGCCAAATGTTGTGGCGTGTGGGGCCGTTGCAGGTTGCGGTGTCCACCGTGTGCTCTGCCAGGCAGGAATTCCACAGCCAGGGACAGAGGGCCCCCAAGGGTGTCCACATGATGTAGGCAATACCCATGGCGTTTCTTTGAGGAGACAGACCTTTATCATGGACCATGGACAGAAAAGTGTACTTGGTGGGTCATCTGAAACAACCGCGAAGCTCAGAAAAACAAATATAGTGAAACCAAACTACAACAGTCAAATCTACAAAGCAACCACCACAGGTCCAAACCACTTCTCTTTTTGCTCATCTGTATTCCTTGTAAGTAAAGCAAGAAAAGCAAACCTTGTAATAGAATATTGTCTAAATCTTGGAATTACTAGATTTTTTCAGCGCAAAACTGTCTTCTGAAGCAATCTTAACAACTCTTTGCTTTCCTGAAGGTGTTGCCAACTCGTTGTTAGACGCCGGTCTTCAGGATTCCAGACTACGGTTGCAGATAATGCTAGCTGCCAAACAGTGTTTACTCTTTCCCTTGGTGCTGCAAAAATCCCAATTTCATTTGGGACAAAAATATGTCCAGTGGAACATTTGCTCCAGATTCCCTTTAGCAAGCTGTGACTACATGGCCCAGATCTGGCATACAAGCTACATTGCACAAAAACCATGTAGACGAAGCCACCCCTGAGGAAGAGCTGATACAAGCTATGCTTCTGATGGTGCTGCTGGAACTCTGGGTTGCCTTCCTGTATCTTTTTCTGTATAAATAAATAAAGCCTCAGGTACCTCGTCTGAATTTCTTATGCTTGGTGCAGAAGTCAGACCATGGGCAGCACTTTCCAGAGGCAATAATTTTACTTCTTTTGTTTGGTACCAGAAAACACTTTTGTTTCTGAGACTCCAAAAGCTATGGGATCTGAAAACATAAAACTCCTAAAAGAAAACAGGGAACCAGCTCCTTGACATTGGTCTTAGCAACAAGTTTTGAATGTGACCCTAAAAGCACAGGTAAAAAAAGGCTAAAATATACTAGTGGGATTAAAAGGCAGTAAGAAAAGAATCAATAAAATACTAAAACAACCTGAAGAAAATATTTGCTCACCATATATCTGATAAGTAAATTAATGTCTAAACTGTATAAGAAATTTTTGATAATAAAAAATAACCCAGTTAAAAAATGTTCAAATGAGGCAAACAGACATTTTTTTTTTACAAAGAAGACATACAAATGGGCACCGAAAAAGGACTCAACATCATACATCACTGCGGCAGTGTAAATCAAAACCACAGTTACGTATCACTTCAAATCTTTGGATACGATTACTGGCAAATTCAAACTGAGTTTTGGTGATGATATGGTGAAAAGGGAACCCTTGCCTGCAGATGGAGGAAATGCAAATTGGTGTAGTTACTATGGAGAACAATTTCAAAAACAATAAAATTGCCATACAATCCATCGATCCCATTTCTGGGCATATTATATTCAAAGGAAATGAGATCAACATCTATCTCAAAGAGACTTTTGTACTGTTATGTTCATTGCAGTATGATTCACAATAGTTAATATTTGAAAACATCAAATTGTCCACAAACGGATGAATAAAGAATGATATATATACCAACATACAATGTAATATTACTCAGTCTTAATAAAGAAGGAAATCCTGCCACTTGTAACTCTATGGACAGTCATGACAGGCATTATGTCAAGTGCATTTCTAGGCCAGGCACAGAAAGCAAATATTTCACAATCTCATTTATATATGGAATCTACAAATGCAAAATTCATACAGCGGAAGAAAATAGTAGAATGGCAGTTATCAGGAAAGAGGGATTTGGGGAAAATGGAGTGGTGCTGGTCAGAGTATAAAGTCTCAAATATGTGCAATATTTATTCTATTGCTAAAAGAATTTTTGTGCTCTTTCCACACACATACAAGGTACCTACATGAAAAATCGGATGTGTTGATTAGCTTAACTGTCGTATGCTTATTATGAATATGTGTATCAAAATATCACACTGCACCTTAATTACACATAATGTCAATAAAAATAAAACAACAAAACACAAGCAATGAGATGTTTAATTTCCAAGTTTGGGGTACATGCACCTCACACCCTGGGATGTGCTGATAAAGTTTCATGCAGGCTGCAAACGGGGATTGGGGGAAAGACCTTCTTAGTCCACGTTCCAAAAGAGCAGAAACATTAGTGATGAGATTAGCAGGTAATATCCGCCTAGTATGATGAATTACAAAGTATTTCTTGAAACAGTGCATCTGCCATTAGTAACTACCTTCTATTCACTAGGAACATTACAGAAGTGGTTTCTAGATTCTCATGGCCCTCTACAGTGGATATACTATGGCACATATTTTGAAGGAATAATGAGACAAAGCAACTTGCTGGAGATCACACAGCTAATAAGTGGAAGAGCTAAGATTTAAACTCTCCATTTGATGCCCAAGTTGATGCACTTTAAACAGTGTCTCATAAGACCATCACTATTTTTCCTAGTAAGCTTACAGTTGTGCTTCCCATTTAAGCTAGGAAGAAAGTAAGCACTCAGAAATGTTTAGTTAATGATCCAATACCTCACAACCAATATTTTTAGGTTCCGAATGCATGATCTCTATACTAGTATGCAGACCTCTAGGGTTTTCCAGACTGCCCACCCCAAACTAATATTTATGAAGTGCTTAGTAGGTGCCTGGTACTTTATGTGTTACTGCTACTTTATACATAAAGAACTGAACTTTGGAAAGGAAGTAATTATTCAAAGTCATTCAGAGAAGTAAGTGAGTAGCTGGGGATCTGACCCCAGGCAGGCTGGCTCCTGAGCCTGTCTCATCCTTCCATGCCCCTTAGACTCTAAAAAGACTCTAAAAAGACATTCTGAGATGATGTGCAGAAAGGATGGCTATCCAGGAAGTGCAAGGGAGCGGGGGGAGAAAGGATTTCCTGAAAATATCTCAGAACTAGAAGCTGATTTTGAGAATTCTTGCTTCTATTTGACCAAGGAGGAGGATGGTATCTTGTTCCTCAAGGTCAAACACAGCACTGTGCATATGAGGACACTGCAGACAGCGCTATGAAATTGCCGTCCATGTCCTGGATGTAAAATATCCATTTACTCTTTAAAAACAAAAGGGAGTGGAAGACTCAACACACTGAGAAACTAATGTTATCATTCTTAATAACCCAGCTTGGAAATTAATGAGCTGTAAGAACGGAAAGGCTAATTCTGCTCTGGCTCAGACACAAAGCTGAAGGAATTCTGTGCTGATGCATTGTGGAGCTTCGTAATTGTTTCTCTAAATGGTCAATAGTTTTAATTCATATGTAATAAGTGATTTTAATCAGTCTGGGCAACTATTTGTGCAGTTTTTTTTCCCTCACAGGAGCTACAACATGAGTAATATTTTAAGCAGTGTCTCTCATCTGAGTTTTCAAAGACGAACGCAAACACTTAAGAAAACAGAGCTTTTGGGAGTTCTATCCACAAAACGTAGGGGAAGTCCTCTCATGCCACTGATGACTTGTCTGTTTAATTTTGACTCTGGGTTAGAAAAGCTTTTTGGTTTAAAGTCACTACTGTGGTTTATGTCATTGACATTTTTATCCACATTTGGAGGTATCCACAGCTACCATGAAAATTCAACACTGACCATGATTACCTATGCTCTGTGAAAGTCCTAACCGCACTAATTGCAGAAAATGGTATTTTATTTTTAGTGGCATTTAAAAAATTTTTAGCCAGGTTCTATGACATCATATTGATATAGCCTACACCCTAAAAGGGGATAAACTGGAATACAGTGTTTGTTTGTTTGTTGAGACAGGGTCTTACTAGGCAGTTCAGGCCCGGCATGACCTTGCTATATAGCCCAGACTGGGATCAAATTTACACAATCATCCTCTCTCCCAAGTTCTGTAATCGTGACCTGTATCACTACACCTGACAGAATATACTTTCAATAAAATCATAATAACATTTTTGTTTGCAATACCTGTTTGTAAATAAAGTAACTGGTTAGTTGAGTGGTCTGGCTTATCAGGTAACAGGTATGAATCACAATTTTTAATTAGTTAATGCCTATTCACATGAAATGCAATTGATTGGCTCTGGTTCCCTCCCCAGTGCCATTTTTAAATGTGGGAAGAAGTGGTGCCTCTTTATAATTGTCTAAATTTATACTATGGTCTGTGAGTTCAGTGGATGTTTCACTCTTTTTTTCTATCTTGTGGACTTTTTGAGGCTGTGACAGATCTGAGGAAAATAGTGCTTTGCTTTTCAAAAATTTAATTGCACAGCAAAATGATCTTGTGTTCTGATTTTTTGACTTTCACTTATCACAGCATGGTGAGGTTTTGCTGTATTTGGTGACAATAATAATTACCAAGGATTGAGAAATTATAATATGCGAGAATATCACAAATATTTCTGCATACATTATTTACACTAATTATATACATACAGCCATTATAGAGATATATATCTAATACTTCAAGACTATAATCGTGATAGATTTTGTATACATACATCATTATCAGTTTTATCATAGATTTAATTTCCAATTAATTCTAACATAGTTGAGCGTTGATTTAATAAAATGCAAGCAGTTAAAAATGAATCTATATACTTTAAGTTTTATGGAGTTTTTTTTTAATGTGGAGACTATCCGAAGTCCTCTCTTATCACTGAAGTTAACATTCATGGCCTGCTGCATGTTATCAAGAGCTGCTCACTGTGTTGGAGCATGTGGCTTAATAATGCATGTAATAAGTATCTATTAAGTGAGGACCTTGGATGTCTGCAGAGTCAGAACAGAATACACAAATGTCTAGTCCCTACTAGACAGATACACTTTCTGGGGCAGATAGACTTTCTTGTCCCTTATATTATTCTCATTTTCCCCACTCCTTTCTATAGATTAAAATGAATTATATCTAGACCTAGTAAATGAAATGGAATCACTATGTCAAGCGATCCTTTGTCTTTTAGGGGGAAAAAATCACAAAAACAACATATTTAATAGAGAAGAAGAAATAGTAGGAGCAATTTGAGACCCCATAAAAGCGATTCCTAAATTCGAACTAGTTTAGGAAGAAAATTCCCTGAAACAGTTGCTTGGTTGATGTCTAGTGAAGACTGTGGGAATTGTGTCAGAGACCCCTAAATGGCAGCTAAACTAATTACTTGGGAGGCTGCTTTGAAGACAGAATCTGTTGCTTACATTTTATGGAAAGTTGCTAATAGTTTTATGAGTCCTGATCTGCCCCTCTTTAAATCAAAACAAGGCAGTCCAGACCCCCAAACTAAAGCACCTTCTGCTCTTTTCTCTTTGATGTCCTCTGTCTGTCCCTGCTTCCACTGCATGGCCATTTGGTCATTTATCACTCAACAAAAATGCATTACTCATTATCAAGCACTACCAAGAATGTGACCACCAGCTCTTTTCCACTTCCGCACTTGCCTAAGATACAGATTAGAAGATAATAAAAGGTTATTTGGGCTCCATGTTGACGCCTGATACATGGCCTGAAGTAGATATTTGGTAGTTTATGTTTCTTTCCTTAATTCTTTGTAGATAAAATTCACATGCATTAGAAAATATCAACTGTTTCTATTCCCACTTAAGAAATGCATATCTATATGTACTAGTTAATAAGAGACATGTTTCCTGTAATTTTCTCAATGCTCCCTAATTACTACCCACAGGTCAGGGAACTTGACAAAATTATTAAATCAATGCAATATGTTTAGCTAAGTTTGTTGATACCTATTATATTTCATGCAATCATTCAAAGCTACAGTAATTTGTTATTAGAAGATTCCTTCTCAATTTAATTTCAGATTTTAATTTTGTAGTTTGGGACTGATGTTCCCTCTTTACTAAAAGTATATATCCTTTCTGAAAGAGAAAAGTAAGCAGTAAATACAGGTAGGTACATAATTCTACCTAAGCAGGCGAGATAGAGACAATGGGCTCATGAGAAGTGCATTCAACATCAGGCAAGATAATGTTGTCATCCATCTGTAACTTCCTCGTCTGCCTCCTTTGTTAAGAATATTTTGCAATAGCATTGTGACAACATACAAAGTATCATGCATAGTGCCTGACACTACTAGGCACAGAGTAAATATTAATTTCCTAATCTTTTATGGGTCTTCTCTATCCAACCATGCACCTAATTTGTATGTATATACAAATGTATGTACACACCACACTCATGTCTGCATACATTCCCACCCTTGACCAAAAACTTAGCTCCAGCTTGCCAACTGCCATTCTGCTGTTTTACAAACTATTTTCCAAAATCTCCACCCTACTTCATTTTACTCTGATTGACTTCATGAATTTTTGAGATACTCTGGAGGAAGTAATGAGGGTATCTTATGCTTTCCTATCTAGGTTAAATGGGTGAGGACTTTTTCCATGATACAAAGAAGTAATGTTAAGTGTTGGAATTACTATTTTCCCAAATCATGGCATGCAGAAAACTGCTTATTAAAGGCAAAGACATGAATTACATGGGGCTTTCTTCCATGTTTGCTCTGTCATAGAATCCAAAAGAGGTTACCTATTTCCATCAAACTGGCAGATATTCCAACCTCTCAGAGCTCACTCATAGAAGAATGGGTTGGTGATAGAGTTGTTGGACTTAACAAATTAAAAGACAGGGTAGCAAATAAGTTTGAATATTTTTCTAATATAAGTATAGACCAAATTTTGGATGAGATATACTTATAATAAAATTTATTTGTTGTTTATTTGAGGTTCCAGTTTAACTGAACATCTTGTATGTTATTTACCAACCCTATTAAGTAAATATGCAAGAATGAGATAACCAGGTCCATTCTGTTTTAGTGATCTTTTCAGAGCTCTGGAAAATCTTTATGCATATGGCCTGCACATTTAGAATGGGGTTTATAAAAATGGTTGATGGGGCCACATCTCCAGAATCTGGTTCAGTACATTTGGAGTGGGACCTCAGAATTTGCATCTGTAGTATAAAATCCCATGTGACCCCATGCTTTTGGTATTGTCAACATCCAAGTGAACATTGCTCAGGTCATCCTGAGTCAACCTTTCACAATGAAGAAGCTTGGTTTATCCAAAGAAGGAGATGAGAGTGAGAAAAAACAACTTTTAGACCAGTCACTACGAAATGAAACTATAATGTTCTTTTCAATGGGAGAAGTTTAGAATGTCAAGTTCTGGGACAATAAGTAATGAGGAACAAAATTCCCACAGACACTATCATTTGTGTAAAAATGAGTTCAAACCATCACTTGCTTATCTCTTCTCAAAAGCTATTCAAATCGAAGTAAACCTAGAAATGGAGTAAGAAAATTTGTATCACCTTAATTTGTTACGGAGGAAATATGTGGAACACTAGCCGAGTAAATTCTTGAGATTACATCCCATGAACAGGATCTTCTGAAGGAGAAATTTCTGGGAATTTTTGCGAAAAGTGGGCAAGAGATGATCACACACATAAACTCATATACTGCGATACCAAACAGGAAATAGCTTTCTTATCCCTTTCAAATGTATTCACTTTCAAAGAATTCTCTATTGTATTTCTAATATTTTAGATTCTAATATTCTGGATTTTCACCATGGCTCCCCCAAGAAGCTATACATGGAAGCAGATTGCAAAAGGTGCCATATACAAGGGTGTTGGTGGTGGAGAACTGTGGCGTTAGCCAGCAGGCCCTGCTGTGATCTCTGTTCAGAAAAGGGATAGGCTTCAGAGTCACATAGTGCACATGAGAACTTTGATTTGACTACTTAACAGCTGAGTGACTTTGAGATAGTCTCAGATCCTCTCAGCTTAATCATTTCCTCCAATCCAAGCCACAGACAGCAACAGAATCTTTACAGCAGACTGTGAAAATTCCATGGGTGAGGTAAGCAAAAGCGCCCCATTAGAGAGGCTCCGTGCACATTAGGCCATGCGCACCACGCAGCACAAATCCACTGTGAGCGCGTTGGACTTGAATCATGCTGCTTGGGACCATTTTTTCTCTTATACACACATCCTCATTGTTGACTCTTTTCCTTCTTGGCTTCTCTGAGCAAAACACAAACAAACGAGTAAATAAATTAAACGTAAACAAAAAATAAAACTATTTTTGAAGGTATTTTTAACAACCAGAAATCTACAAGTTTTTAAAAGCAATTTTAAATGAATAGAATAATAGAATAATTTTACATCATTCGATCATTGCTTATATTGTCATCTTTTGCTCTATAATCTGTCAGCAGCCAACGCAGGACTGCTGGGTTCAAGTCTATTCTTGTAGCAGTCAAGATTTTGCCCTTGAGCAAGTTGCATAACTTCCTTGTGCCTTGGTTTTCTCACTGGTAAAATCTGGGGGTAGAAGTGCCTTCCATTCAGGAAAATCCTTCTTTTAAGATAGGACTCATATGTCTAAATATCCAGTGCAAATTGGAATTGAATTAAATGAGCAAACAACAACAAAGCCCTTAGCAAACCACTTGCCTCCTATTTTAAAAATAAAGGGAGCTGATTATTTAAAATCCAACCATATAAAGTTTCAATCTGATCATACATAAGGGAACAAAGTGATAGCCTTTTTAAAAAAATTGCAAGGTTTATGAGATAAAGGTATTGCCCACCCTGAACAAAGAACCATGCTGTGCTACCCTACTTGTATATATTCCATCATGCATAGTGTCACCTGGGAAATTCAGCATTGTCAGACCTAGCTTTCAAATTGTGTGACCTTTATTTTGTGAACTTTAAGTTTTGTGAAAATGTTGGTTCTTTGATTTAAAAGAATTGGAAACACAACAGTCATTATTATTTTCCCTATCTAGAGATCATCACTGTTAGGACTTCAACATAAACTTCTAATCTTTATTCTTAACCTTTTCTTGTATTACTATCATATGTTTTGTCTTTCTTTTTTTTCTTTTTTTTTTTTTTGCGGTACTGGGGATCGAACTCAGGACCCTGCGCTTGCTAGGCAAGCGCTTATTCCACTGAGCTATATCCCCAGCCCTTATGTATTACTATCATATGATACCTATAATTTGGTAATCTATTTTTCTAGCCTAATATTATGTTGTAGGTACCTCCTCATGTATGTAAACATCATTTCATGTATTACTACATCTTAGGCAAGAGAGAGAAATGAAAGGAATCTTAGTAGTAAAGAAATAGGTGAAATAGGCTGTATTTCTTGATGAAGTATCTTATATAGACAAAACTCCAATAATTAGAAATAATAAATTCAGCTTTTAAATGTGGATTGTATATTTTAGAATTATAATCTACATATAAAATTAATAATGCTTCTGTATACCAGTAATGAACTATCAAAAAGAACATGAAGAAAACGATTCCATTTACATTAAAGAAACAAATGAAAATAAATGAAATACATAGCTGTACATTTAACCAAAGAGGTCAAAAAACTTGTTTAGTGAAAACTATAAGAGTTATGAAAGAAATAGAAAATAACACTAATAAATTGAAAGATATTTTATGTTCATGGATGGCAAGAATAGTATTTCCACACTACTTGAAATTATCTATTGATTTAATGCCATCTCAACCAAAGTTCTAATGTCATTTTTCACAGAAATAGAAAAAACCATCCTTAAATTCATATGGGACCCCAACTATCCAAAATAACCTTGTACAAAGAGAAACATAGCGAAGATATCACATTCATTGATTTAAGAGCACACTATAAAGTGATTACGGTCAAACAACATGGTACTGGCATAAAAACAGATACAGAACAAATGGAGTGGGACAGAAAGTCCAGAATTAAACTCACCAATGTATGCTGAATTAATTTTTGACAAAAGTGCTGAGAACGTGCAATGGGAAAAGGATAGTCTCTTAAATAAATGATATTGGGTAAAATGGTTATCTATGTGCAGAAGTATGGAAATGAATCTGATCACACACTGTACATAAAAATTAACTCAAAATGGAATAAAAACAAGATCTAAAACCATAAAACTGCTAGAAGAAAACAGGGGTAAAGATCTATGATGCAGGTTTAACTAAGGATATTTATGGATATAACCTAAAAGCATAGGCAACAAATTACCAAACAGAGAAATGTGAGGGTATCAAACTAACAGTCTTCTGCACAGCAAAAAAAAAAAAAAAAAAAAAAAAAAAAAAAAAAAAAAAAAAAAAAGGGAAGAGACAACCCACAGGATGGGGGAAATATTTGCAAACCATATATCTGATGGGGGTCAATAGTCATAGTACATAAGGAACTCAATACCAAGAATACAAATAACTTGATTTAAAATGTGGAAGGTCCAGGCTGGGGGTGTAGCTCTGCCCCATAAATGCTTGCCTGACAAGCCTGAGCTCATGAGTTCGATTCCTGGTACCCCCAAATGTGAAAGGCCCTAAAGAGATATTTCTCAATACAAGACATACAAATGCTCAACAAGTGCACGACAAAAATGCTCAACATCATTAATTATTAAGAAAATGCATATTAAAAAGGCAATAAGCTATCACCTCACTCCTGTTAAAAAACTTTTAACAAAAAGATAAAGGAAAAGTATTGATGAGAATGTGGAGAAAATGAACTTTTGTACACTGAAAATACAGATTACAGCCAGTGGGAAAACTGGTACGAAGTTTCCTCAAAAAAACTAAACATATCACTACCATATGATCCAGCAATCCTGTTGAATAATGCAGTTCACTGAAGCATTATTCAAAACAGCCAAGATATGGAATCATAAGAGTCTATCAATGCATGAATGGATAAAGAAAATGTGATATACATGCATAATGGAATACCACTAGCCTTAAAAAGAAGAATATTCTATCATTTATGATAATGTGTATGAACCTAGATGACATTATGCTAAACCAGGCGCGGAGAAAAAAACACCACATGATCTCATTTACATGTGGAATCTAAAAAAGTCAAACTCATTAATTAGAGAATAGAATGTTGATTACCCGGGGGCTGGAGTTGAGAGGAGGGACGGAATAGGGAGTTCTTAATCAAAAGGTACAAAATTTCATAGATTCAGGAGGAATAAGATTTGTGAGCTATTGCACAACAGGGTGATGGTAGTCCATAGAAATGTGTTATACATCACCAAACAGCTAGAAAAGAAATTTCCAAGTACTTTACCATAAAAAATGATAGTGAAGTGATGAATATGTAGTTTGATTTAATCATTCTGTATTGTATGTACATATCAAAACTTCACATTGTATACATTTAGAATTCATAAATTACAAATAATAATCATGAAAAGAAAAATTAAAAGTTTCTGCATAACATCTGAGTATATGTGTTTACCAAAACTTATATTTGCATTTTTCAGAAAAGAGCTAGGGGGGTTTTGTTTTCTTCCTGGCTGTGTAGTCTATGCATAATAATGCATATTGATCTCCTAAATTTTAAAAACTACTAAATCTGCTCTTATGAAACCTTAATATACCCAACTATTTTGAACCTCTTTCAACAAAATGCAGTAGTTCTCTTCCCAGCCACAAATTAAAGTAAGGAAATCAACAGCTGAAGAGTTTAACACATTTTTGAAAAAATAGGGTTGAAGGTGGAGATCAAAGGCGATATAAATATTGAGGATAGTATACATAATCCACTATTACCTCACCACCATGTCAATAGTATGCAGTTAATCCAGCGAACACAGTGCAGTTTATAATTACTAACCCTTGACTACTTTAGAATATGATGGCTTCTCCCTTGCAATCTCCTTGATGGGGCTGTAATCACTGAATTGTTCCCTATGAGCCACCCACAGGTGTAGCTGTCCTCCATGACCGGCCCTTCCCTCCAGCCATGCCAACTCTGAGCTCTCAGCTTTAGAGACTTCCATTTCCTGCCCAGGCCCTGATAGCAGGTCATGAACAGCAATTCAAGCTCTGCTTTCTGAAACTCAGCATTTGCTTCCCACAGACACAGGCATATACTTGGGTACCTAGGGCTTGCTGCCCTCAACTTCCTCTATTTCTCCCAAGATCTCACTGTAAAACCTTTCACATTCTGCCATAACGTCTTCCTTATTTCTCTATTGGCAGTTCTCATGTTCCTGTGGCCAGTTCTCAAATTCTTCTGTTTTTAATAATCTCCGATCAGAGTGGCTCCCAAATAATGGAAACATTTTTGAAGTTGCCAAAAAGTGGTGGAGAAACAGAGCTATAATATAAGAGGAAGAGTCCAGGGGCCCAGAGCAGGTGCTGAGTCTGGAGTGAAGGTGCTCTGCGTTGGCCAGCATGAAGTTTTCAAGAGAAAGTAAAATCAGTAGGTGCAGGAAAATGAAACCGGACCAAGATTCGGTTTTTATTAAGATGCACTTTAAGTTCACTCTTAAAGCATGTAATTCAGTGTTTAGTGAAGTCATTGTGTTGATTGACCTGGATTGTCAGTATTGATGGGATCATAATTTGAGGTCATTTGGGGGAGGTTATAGTGATTTAGGAGCTACAGCCTAGCGAAAGGAATGAGTCATGTTGTTATGACCCAGGGGACTAAATCCAGCCCCTGGCCTCTTCCTTTCCGGCTCTCCTCTGCTCTCGCCTTCTGGCTGCCGTGAGGTGAGCACCAGCGGTGCGCCGTTCCCTTCGCTGCGGTGTTCCAGCTCACCGCAGCCCATAGCAACAGAACCAATAACCGTACACTGGAACCTCTGAATCCATGACCCAAAATAAATCTTTCCCTCCCATTGTTTTCTCAGGCCTTTGGGTGACACAAAGCTGCGAGTCACAGGGCTGTGCAGCCATCACTACGGTTTAACTCCAGAACATTCTCTTGTTGTCTGCCCAAATCTCTGTACCCATCATCATTTCCCATTTCCTCTTTCTGCAGCTCCTAACAAGCATTAAGCTGTATCCTGTCCCTATGAATTTGGTTATTCTGGACATTTCATATAATCCATAGTCTTCTGTGTCCAGTTTCTGCCTTAGCGTAGTGTTTTCAAGATTCATTTGTTTTGCAGTACATATACCACAGTTCATTCCTCTGTTACAGATAAATAATATTTCACTGTAATATTTTACTGTGCAATACTTTACCGACTGCTAAACAAATCACATCATTTTTGTCTGTGAATAATGGTACTAGGAACATTTATGTACAAACTTTTATATGGATATAAAAATATATATTAAATATGGATATTAAATATGGATATTAAATATGGATATATGTTATATGGATATATAAATATATATATATTCAATTCTTTTGAGAATATACTCAGGACTGGCATTACTGTGTGATATATTTAATCACTGTGTAACTTTGGGAAACTGTCAAACTAGTTTCCAAAATAATTGTATCATTTTACGCGACCATCATCACTTGTTCTTGTTCAGCTTTTTTATTATAGCCGTGCCCCTGGGTGTGACGTGGTCTTCTATGTGCTTAAGTTTTCATTTTTAAAGTAATGGTCAAAGACATTCTGGGGTGAGTACAGAGCGTACGTAACTGCAGATGGTGAACTGTCTTTCTTCTGGAGCTACCTTTGATCAGCTGGGTGTCTTGTTTTGTCAGTAGCTAAGGCCCACATTCTCCAGTTCTTCCTGTGCCCTAGAACCCTACTTCCTCTTTCTATCTTTTCTAAAGTCTGGCCCGCTCACCCCCTTGTGTTGCCTGTTTGGCTTCTGTGCTGAAGTGTTTATGACTCTTATCTAACCTTGCTGTTTGTCTGTCCAGATAACTTTGTTCTATAATTACTGAGGACAATAATATTGCTTAGTTTAGATGTATCTTAAGATGATTTTGAAATACTGAATTTTGGAGCTTAAGCTTTCTGAGGAGCAAAACTTAGACAATATTCTAACTTCATTGATTATTCTCTTGAGTTAGGATTTTACCATTGCTTCTCAACTGGAACAAGTTTTCCCGCTTCATTTTTAAGATCATCAAAGTTCCCTGACCACAAATCAACAGGATCACAACTAGCAAACACCCCCTATTTTCCCTGGTGTTTCTTTTAGAAAACTCAGTTTAATTAAGGACTCTATGATCCGACCAATCCTGTGAAGTGCTCCGAAAAACTTGGGATGCTGAGGGAGGAGGATTGCAAGTTTGAGCAACTTAGTGACTTAGCAAGAACCTGTGTCAAAAAACAAATAAAATCAAAACAAAGCAAAACACCAACAAAGGACTAGGACATAGCTCAGTGTGAAGGCCCAGGGGCCATTTCCTAGGACTGAAAACAGAAAATCACATTCGTAGAGCCAAAAGCTGATAGAGACTTTAGATATTTTTTATACAGTTTGTTTTCATTTTTATAGTAACAGGACTCCAGGACATCAAAAAGTTACTGAAGAATAATGCTTACTTAAAAGTGCTTCAAAGGAGATCAATACACTTAATAAAGAAATAAGAAATAGCTTATTTTCAGAGTGAATCAGCATCCATCAGAAACTAGACCCTTTATTTAGAGGCAATTTTAATCTCTATTTTAAAATCAGAAACTGTACATAGAAGACTAAAAAACTGAAACTGGGGTAGGAAAGGAGAGAATCAAATTATTCACAAAGAAGGCAGTTGTTTTAAAATATGTCTTCTAAACTACTTAGCACCTGAAACACTAGCTATGCCAATTTCATCTTGACTTCAACAATTTCTTCTTGTAATTCAGGGTATGGATAAAATGAAAATGAAGTGTCTGTAATCCAGATGGTTAACTATCCAATATTCCTGAATTTTCAGATTTGCCATGTCTTGGTGGTTACGTGTGTGTTTGCTGCTTCTTAGTTCCTTTTTTTCTTGTTCCTTATTTTTTAAACATTTTTGTTGAGTGTTTGGAAACCCGTAGTCACAATCTCTGAAGAGGACAATTCAATGGCTAGAAGTTCACTTCCCAAATTCAATAAAAACAGCTTTCAGCATCAGATACACTAGAATAATTATACAGAACGTAGCAAAATTTTCTTTTAGAATTAATAGGATTTCCCAAAGTATATATTTTCCTGTCAAACCTGATCCTCATGATCAACAACTATAGCTCCCAGTAATTCTTTATGATTTCTTTCATTCATGTTTTCTAAGCTTGTTCTTACATACCCTCCAGGGTAAGTTTTATTATAGAAATTGCCGGTGTTTCTGCCAAAAAAGAAACATGCTTTATATTTAGATGACAGGGTAACAGAGTCAATGCTTTTTTTCCTCATAGTATTTTTAACAATATAGGCAATATTTGTAATTCTTAGCTTTCCCCAATTGCAGCCTAAAGCATTGACACTGTCTCCTCTTTTTCAATAACTGGAGATAAATTACACAGTCATAGCCAACACTGTTCCAGTGGACTTTGATAAGTAACTTAGCTTACAGCTATATAGTTATGTACATTACAGCTGTTTCATTTGACCTCGGACAATATTTTTTTAAAAATTGAGTTCATTGAGAAAACAGAACCACATTCAGTATTCTTTCTACTTTTCCATATGATGCAAAATAATAACCACATACTGCGAGGAGTAACTCAGGATTCTTGAATCTATTGATTTGATATAGATGAATTGAGATGAATCCAAGAAAATCAAACATTTGTGTCAAATGCATCACAATCAACTGTGTGATTCCATAAGATACACTTGATTAGTCCTCTGAATCTTAATTCCAGAGAGAGAGAGAGAGATCTAGGGATAAAGCAGGAAGCCTTTTCGGTTCCCCTCACTGCCCCTGCTTCTGCCTCCCACTAGCACAGACTGCACACCAGCTTCCTCTTTGGTCAGCTCAGACTCGGTGGATCCTTCACTCCTGCAGCCTGCGGGCTGCACACAGGCTGGTTTCCTTGGGCAGAGACTGATGGTTATGATTCCTTCATTTTCCTTCACACTTTCCATCCTTTCCCCTGAGGGCTCCCACTAAAACATTTTACAAGTTCATACTTAACTAAAATATTATAAGAGGATTGGAAAATAAAAGTCATAGGTAATGTCAGCAGAACTACATTCGTTTCCTTGCTCCAGAGGTGATACAGCAGAATAGTTAAGAGATTGGTTCATTTAAAGACCAGCAATTGCACGGTGTAAACTTGGACGAGCTACCTAATCGCTTTGTGGTTCAAATTCCTAACTGATAAAAATTAAGTTGTGATGTCGTGAGAGTTCAGCGAGCTCATGTACAGAAAGCTCTGGGAACAGTGCCTGAGACAGTGTGAGCTCTGTAAGTATTTGCTGTTTTCCTTAAGCAGTGTTTTCTCTACACATGATTTTTTAAAAATATAATTGAATAGCTAGTATTCATACAATTTTGTATTATGATTATTTCATTTCAGGTTGTAACAAGTGCTTCCCGTGCTGTTTTATAATTTGCATAATTAAAATTATAATGACTGCATGGTATTCTGTCTGGTACAAAGTTAACATTCAAGTTGATTTCACTTTCCCTCTGTTATAAGATGCTAAAATGAATCATTATGCAAATATTATTTCTCTTTATTTGAAATAATAAAGATAAAATTGCCAGAGGAGGAGATGCTTTTATTCTTCAGATACCTCTTTCTGAATAGGTTGGACAAATGTTATTATCAGCAGCTCAAAAAGAGCTCACTGTCACTTAGTGTACGAAGATCCAGATGATGTGTATTTTTATAATTGCTTCTTAACTTATTTTCCTAAGTTTGGTTTACTACTTACATTCACTTTTTGTGGTTGGTATTATTATTTTGTCCTGTTATCAACTGCACAGTTTTAATAGTTTTCTTATTAATGATATTGTACTGTAAGGTGGCAAAAACATAACCACTTTTGCTGTATTTGCTGAGAGTACCATCTTCCTTTCACTGTTTTTCTCTCCTTTTTGACGCCATTTCACGGGAGTGTATGTTGGTAGGCAGTGGTCAGTTTTTTATGCTTTATTTATAATATTTCTAAATTTCCTAGACTTCTCAAAAATGATTTACTATTTCAGATTTTATAGTGATTGCCTAACAATTCACACAAAATTAATTTTATTGTGTATGGTGTGATATAAATTAAATGAAAAACCATTCTCTACTTAGGAGTCTACCAGAAATATCTAAGGAGTCTTTCTTTTCTTCATTATTTTGGTGAAGCTTCCTCTAGAGCATATTTAATGATCATGTGCCTAGGGTTTTCCTTGTGCTCACGTCCTCCATGCTCCTGAGTTTTCTGTCTTACTGTATATGAGCCAATGTCTCAATTCTCTTGCTTTAAAACACATTTGAACATCTTGTGGTACTAAAGTACAAAACATTATTTCCAGGAAAGATTTTTAACTTTACACTCATTTTTAAAGGTGTGTATGTTTTGTTTTGTCATTGTTATGGTTGATACATTGTGTCAACTTGGGGAATCTGGAGGTTTAACTGAGTGACTCAGCAGGAAGCTGGGGTGCTTACTTTGTAAACATCCTGAGCCTGTGCAAGAAGAGGGCATGGAGTTTGTGTGAGGGGTTCACGACCCCTGGGTGGGGGTAGGTTGTTTACAATGTAGGGAAGAAAAGGAGGCTGCTTGCAGCCATTTCTCCCTTTTTGCTTGTGGTATTTGCTGTGCTCTGCTGCCGTGAACAGTTTGCCCTCTGCCATGTGCCATTCTGCCTCAGAACCAGCCAAGTATGGACTGAAACCTCCACAACTGTAAGCTAAATAAACCTTTCCTTCCTTCATTTTGGACATTGGATATTTTGTCTCAGCAACGAGAGAAAAGTAACCAAGACAGTCGTTTAGATATAAGTCACAAATAGTAAAATTCACTCTTGTACAAATCTGGACAAACTTGCAAAGTCATGAGCACTACTATCCTCAAAAATCCACTCATACAAAAAAAAAAAATCCTCTCATGCCCTCTTCCCAGAAATCCCTTCCTTTGTTCTGCAATCCAGAAAACCGCGTACTTGATTTTGATTCTGTACTTATAGTTTTGTCTTTTCCAGATGTTATGTGAATAAAATCATGTGTTAAGTAGGCTCTTGAGATCAACTTTTTTTTTTTCGTGTGTGGGATTGAACAGAATGGTACTCTTACCAATAAATTGCCCGGGTGGAACTTGAACTCATAATCTTCCTGCTTCGGCTTCCTTAAATTCTGGGATTGCAGGTATGTGCCACCACACTGGCTTGAGTCTAGCTTCCTTATCATAGCATAATATTGGATATATACTCATATATGCCACATATATGTAACAGGATCAAAAGTTCATCCTGTACGTTGATGAGTAATTTGTCTTTTATGAATGTCATTGCAGTAATAGTGACTATAACCTTTTTGTTTATTTCTGACAGGATAAAATGATTCTGGCAGTTCATAATTTAATATTGAATTAACAGTTTGTGACAATACCACTTAAGTGTCATCTATTATTCCTTTTTGTATTTTTGAAGAATGGTATTAAATTTTAGAAAATTACTTTGTTGTTCCTATTGGTGATTATATGGATTTGCATATTTAATGAATGGTGAAACATTACTATATATTTCATTATATTTAATTATCCTTGCATTAGTAGATATATATTACTTGGTTATTATTAGGTTATTACTTGACCGTATGTTGAATTCTTTTAGCTAGTTTAACATTTATCATTTATAGTAATATGGGTAGCAGCCCTCTGAGTTTTTGAAATGCCTTTGCATTATTCAGTTATTTATGTCTCATAGTTTGTACTGGGTAGCTTTTTCCACATGATGTGTTCTGCAATAATTTATAATAATGGAGCAATCACGCATTCCTGCAATAAGTGAAAAAATTCATCAGTGACTCATTCCTAAATTTCAGTATTGAGTTGAGGGAGATCTATTTGTTTGATGAAGCTCTTGGTTTTCCTCAGTTTGCTTACGGTCCTCTGCTTACAAGGGCCTTTCTCAAGGCCAGTCTGCTCCTGCACACTTCTGTCCCCAGGAAGGAAAATAAATACCTGCCAAGAGTGTTACCAATTTTGATATTAAAAATCTAATTCCATTTTTTACAACTGCCTTCTGAGTTGTTATTAGTGGTACTCTTATGAAATGCAAGCTCAGAGAAGTTAAAATATTGCCCAGTGTCACTTTGAATTTAACTAGTGATTACATGTAAATTACAATGTAAGCCTGATTTTAGTTTAGCAGTGTCAGCTACAGAATTCCAATCCAGGTAGCTTTATCCATTGTGCCATATAATACTGTAGATCTGAAAGATTTGGGGTTTTATCCCCTGTTCACCTTATGTTAATGTATGTAATACTTTACATTTCACATTTTGGTTCAATATTGAATGTTTTTCCAGTAACACTGGTCTCCATTGGTTGCAAAGTTTTAAAATTGGTCTGTTTGTGAATGTAAAGAACAGAGTTGTTAATAATTGTTTCTTTAAGAAAAGTAAACATGATCTATTGACTAGCAGTACATATTCTGCATATGAATAGTGGCAGCCAATTTCAAAGAAGTAATTTTATAATTGTATCTTAAAATGAATTTAGAAATTTATTTTTCTTTAGAATACAGAGGTTGTTCAATCTCCCAGCATCTGTTTCCTCAATTGTAATATAAGGAGATTGGATTAAAAAAACCTATGCTTGCTAGTTTGAGGAACCATAACACATTTTTAATAGGTACTTTGGGAAAATGAAATTAAATATCAAAACAGTGTGTTAATGGGTGCATATGGGATTTTAGCACATGTGGGTTCATGATGTCCTTCAGTGAAAATACTTTCATCCTAGGTTTCCCAGACATGTGTATACTCCCATTAAATATTTTACCTTTAGGTAAAATGTGTGATATTATCACCTGGGGCAAAAGCACTCTGAAGGCCAAACATTGAGAAATACTAAACCAGAATATTTCCAGTTCCAAAGTTTTACCACAAAGGAATTATGAGGTTTAAGAACACACATTCCAATAGAGCAGAGTCATCAAAATCAGTCTACTATTAGGCTAAAAATTATATCAACAAAATGATATAGATTCTGTCAAATAGGTCAAATTTATCAAAATCAAAGAGCACTAACAGGTAAGGAACCAAGCAACAGAGGTCACGGTGCCAGGGAGCTGCATAGACGAGTATGATGACAAGAAAATCGATGGCTAAAATAAACTGGATTATTCAACACGTTTGTAGAAAAGTCAGAAGGCAGGAGCGCCGCAAACAGTGACCTAATGAGAACTAGTTTGCAGGCCCCTGTACAAGACGTTTAACTTACATGGCTTAGTCCAGCACCACAGTAACTCATCCAAGTGTCGGGCAGCTGCTCTAGAAAATTAATTTAATTCTGCAGTCAGACATTTAAATTAAAATGTTTTGTTAGCTTAACTGGCAAGACTTCTTACAGAAAAACCTAAGTTGTTAAGTTTTCCCTTTTATAATTTTTCTATTGTTTATAAGGCATTGTTTTATATAGAAAGTCCATTTAGAAAAATTACTTCAAATTATATGTTATTTCCCAACTCTACATTTGGAATATTAAATTTAGTAGGGTAGTTTTTAATTCATTCATAGAAATAAAGATGGGGGTAGTTCTTTTATAAAAAAATCTTCTAAAATTAATATGCGATCATTTAAATTGCCATTGAGGTGTAAATACCAAAAATGCCTATAGTTCCCCTGTTCCACTTGAATTTTTCTTAGGGAGATAATTAGAATCATAAAAGTGGTCTGTGGTGAGCATGAAAGGATGGCCACCACAATGCGGTAACACTTTTGGAGTTTTAGTGAAAGATTTGAAAAGGTAAAAGACCCGGTGGGGGTTTATTAAATTAATATTTAGTAACTATGATATAATCAATTGTGATAAAACCAATCCAATGTGATATAATCAATTAATTATAATAAAGTCATCCTTTTTTCTTTTTGTAGTGTTGGGAACTTGAAGTCATTCTTTGACATGGAAAGATATGTATGGCATACTTCATAGTTTTGAGTAAAAAAAATGAGATCAAAACTCTGTGTGTGTGTATGTGTGCGTGTGTGTGTGTGTGTGCATGTGTGTGTGTGTGTGTGTGTGTGCACATGCATGCAGAGACAGAAAGGCAGATACAGCAGTGTCTGGTGAGGTTCCAGCAAAGTATCAGCAGAGGGTTATATGTGAATAGGAAAGTGAGCATTTAGTTATTTCACTTTTATTCTTTTATTTTAATGTTATTTGTTATTTAAATAAATTTATAAAAACAGGTAAAAGAGGTTCCAAGAAAGGAGACCCAGAAGAAATATTTAACAAAATTTAGAAAAACATGAAGGAAACGTTATTGTAGAATTAACCAAGGACAGAAAAATTAAGAAGATATGCTCAGGGTATGTGACTACTGTTTTACTGCTGGTTGTAATACTTGTTACCTCTCTTCTACAATCTCTAGTTCATATTGCATCTCTTCCTAAAGGTATTGATAGACCAAGTAGAAAAGCTGTAAGAGCTCCATCCTCTGAAGTAAGGAAAAATAATCTGCTTCAACTGTGTACCTACTTGCATCATCTCCCTGTAATATATTCATCTGTCACTTAAACAACATGTCATTAAAGTAACAACCATTTATAGAGCGTTCTCCTTTTAATTCTCATGTTGGCTCAATGAGGTCAATTTTATTTGTCCTATTTGTATATATTAGGAAACTAAGCTTCAGCAAGTCTTGTCAGAAGTAAGTGTCAAAGCTGGAACTCAAACTCAACAAGATCCCGGACATACGGTCTTAGTGATTGCAGAATACTGTTTGCACATACCCGCTCTTCTCCCTGCTGGAGACTGTAATCTTCCTGAAGGTTATTTCTATTTTGTTCCTAATCACTAAATAAATAACATCCAGATGTTCCTTCTTGCTATAATGTAGCTACTTTTTAAAGGAAATTTTTTTCTAAAATTTGTATAAATCACCTCAAAAATTTACAACACTGCACATGACTTGGAAGTATAGAAGGAAAAATAATTAGCTCTATCATTATTCAAGGTCATATTTAAACTTTTGTTAAACTTAATTGTTCATTTTAATTAAGTCAATAATGTCTGCTCTTTGGTATGGTTTGATAAATAACTTTTGTAAATAGATTCTATTCACCTATTTCACAACAAGGATGCAGGCACAGCCAAGGTTTATGCCAACATATAAAACCAGGTCTTCATTGAATCAACACTGAGTATCCTTCACAGCATGAAGTGGAAAAGATGTTTTACAATTAGCCTGCTGTGGCACTGCAGAATGTATACTCATTAGCCAAAACATAGAATCTTATTTTAGTGTATACAAATAATTACTACAACTCAAAAGAAATATTAAACTTGGATTTGCCTTAGACAATATTTATCATACCCCAAGTAAATAAATTTCAGTATTTGTCTGGGCAGAAGTCAATATATATTTAACTAGACGCCTAGGATATCCCATTTAATCATCGAATGAGTATCTGTACATCATCCAGTGAATAATAGAACTTCATTAAAAATGCTTTCCACTTCCAAAATCCTGACCATGTGTCAAACTAAATTCTCTGTTCTCTGTCTTCCCCCGCCACACTCACTCAGAAATATAAAGCTAGGAATGCAGGAAAAGACTGAAAAGTACATTTGTACATCAAAATATTTGTTGTTCTGCATTGTGTTCTTCCTTTCATCCAGATTTTCAGTTTGACTCCTAGCTAAAGAAACAGGAATGTGTCTCGGAGAGTACAGTAGACAACTTTGCTTCCTGACAGTGAGCAGAATTTGCCCTTAGAAGAATCACTGCAGAGACATCCTCCATTCTTTTAATCCGATTTCTGGGTGAAGGGAGACAGAATCCCTCATCTGAGAACGCTCGGGGCTGGTAGGGTGGCCGTCTTCACAGGGGCGGCTGTACTATTTGCCTTTAGGCAGCATTTTGTCTGACACAATGAGGAGATCTAGGCCCTATATCATCCATAAAAAATCCTACTTCCAGTAAAAATTCTGCAATTATTATGCCAATGTTTGTATGTCTGTTCTAGTACTAGATGCATAGGGAAAAATAGTAACACCATGCACAAGGTTAGCTATGCCCTGTTCTCATGTATGAGAACACAGCAAAGCAAACAGATGAGTTTGGATAAACGAAAATCAATACACTTGAAAAGGCCTCTTTCATTCAATTGATTCAAGCTCAGTGGGTAATAGCACAGCAGAATGTGAAATGGTGTTAACGTGGTGCTGGCGTAAATCCCATTCACAGGCAGTACAGTGACTAAAGGGGATCAAAGTATGAGGGGATTTAATGAACCATAATTAACTTTTTACCATGGAATTTTATAAATGCTTATAATATGGTCTTATCCCCATGCCTTTGAACCTTCAACCTGGCAAGATGACTCTTTATGGCATGTAAACTTTTTTTTCAAAGTGTACGATGGAGGAATAGCAAAATTATTCTTGCCTTCAGAGTTTAAAATGCCGTTGCAATCGGAATGGTATTCCTTTGCAGAAAAAGAAAAAGGAGTCTCTAGAGACATCATTTAGTGCTCAAGACTGCACAGCAACTTGATGGCCAAGAGTTTCCCCAGAACTCACACAGTTCACAGTTCACATCAGTTTGGGAGTGTTGGAATACGTGTATGCCCACGGCTGCCGGGGCCAGAGGAGGCTGAGAGATGAGGCCACAGAAGACCGCCAGTAGGTTACTAGGTTAGAGTCTCTCATTAACGTAGAGCTTTTAGAAATTCTGATACAAGAAAAGATCCATATCTTTTAACCCAGATTTTGACATTCCACCTTCCAAGAGGGTTAGATAAGGACGTTCATTCTGGTATTGTTCGTAACAGCAAAATTTATGAACAACATAAATGGCTATTCGTGGGGCAGCCTGTTAAATAATGACAGCACATTCATACAATAGATTACTAATAAATAAAGTGAGGATATTAAATATGTAGAGAGATAGAAAGATGTCCAGGATGTATTCTTAAATGTAAATAATCAATTCATAGACTAATCTGATATGCAGAATGATGCTATTTATATAAAAAATAAATACTTCTATGTGAGCTTCTGTGTGTCTGTCTTACATACCTCTCACACTATTCTCATCTTTCTATCGTGTCATACATCTGGACATAGGCACAAAGGAAAGCTTTGCAGGACAATTATTATTTAATTAGCCAATTAAATTAGCCAATAATAACCAAATAATTAAATAATAACCTTAGAACACTGAGAGAGCCTAGCTTTTTCTTTTTGTAAAACAGTTATTACTAGGTACCACAGTGCCCACGAGTACGGTCTTTGGAGTAAGAAAGATATTTCACTCCCATCTCTGCCTTCACTAGCAATATGAGCCTGGAAACTTCTCTCACTTTCCTCTCTCCCATTTACCCTTCTGTGATATGAAAGCGATGGTACTGTTCTCAAATTTTTGACATAAAGACTAAGTTAATTTTTTTGTAAAACACCGAGCACAGTAATTGGCAAGTAGTGCCTAGTAAATGCTAGCTTCTAAAATTGTGGTTGTGTTTACAAAAATTAAAATGAAATTAAAAAGTACCAAAAAGAAAATAAACATGAACTAACTTCAGTCCCCTAAAATTTTACCTCTGTTATTATTTGATGATGTCTTTTCAGAAAGTGCTACAAATATGTGCACTTCAAAAACCAGTTACAGCCGGGCATGGTGGTGCACGCCTGTAATCCCAGCACTCGGGAGGCTGAGGCAGAAGGATCATCGCGAGTTTGAGACCAGCCTGGGCTACAAAGTGAGCTCAAGGCCAGCCTGAACTGCAAAGAGAGACCCTGTCTCAAAAAGACAAAACAACCCAGTGTACAATAAAAACCAGTTACGAAACAGCTGGGCATGATGGCACACACCTGTAGGAGTAGCACTCTGGGAGATTGAGGTAGGAGGCTTGTAAATTTCATTCCTGGATAACTTAGCAGTTATTGAGTCCCTGTTTCAAAAAAAAGTATGGAGGGATTGTGATGCTGGAGATGTAGTTCAGTTCAAAGGCCTGTGTTTAATCCTCAGAACTGAAAAAAAAAAAAAACGGAATTATAATTGCATACTGTAATGTACTCTTGATTGACAATATTTGGTAGGTTTTTCTCCACATCTGTGTAGCAAAATGTCATTTTAATAGCTAAAGTATATTCCTTTGGACATCTATAGCACCATAATTTACTTAATCATCCTTTACCGGTGGACATTCAAGTTGGCTTTAACTTTTACGTCCCACAGATTTTACAGCAAGGAGGATGCTTCTGCAAATCTTTTCTCTCATTTGGGTAATTGTCTGGAGAAGGACTGGAAGTATTTGGATGGAATGGTGTTCCTCTTAGAGAAGACAATATAAACAAGGTAATCTGAGCAAGTTTGTTCAAGATAACAGTATGTAACATAACAACCACTGTTAACGCCTAGCATTTTGTTTTGAAACCCATATCATTTTTAGTGTTTTTGTGTTGTTTTGTTTTTGCCAATGTTGTTGTTATCTTGTCACTTTTTTATTCTCTTTAAAATAAAAAGACGACTGAGGGGAAGAAAAGTTCTCAAGGGAAAAGGGATGAGTTTAGTGTTAGTGCATATCGTGGAGTTCGGCAGCTCTCACAGGTGCTGGGGGAGTCACTGAAGGTTTCTGGAAAAGGCACTGACGTGACCAGAGCTAGGCTTCAGGGTGATTCATCTGGAGGCTGTGAGAGCCAGAAAGCAAGGAGGCTGTGCGGAAAGAAGTGAGAGACCCAAGACCACTGCCGCAGCCCAGGGGGAAGTAATGGGAACCCACACGCGGGTGACCGCAGTGGAACTGGAGAGTGACTGAGTCCAGCCACCTGCACCTGCCGAAGTGCGGGGAGGAGTTTGCCCTTTACAGATGGGCTTGGGCAGAAGAGAAGGGAGTGAGGGAAGGGCAGGCAGGGCTGGCTCTTCGGGGCAGTTTGGTATCCACAGCAACGCTGGTGCCTATGGAGGTCTGACAGGCCGGACCCCAGGCTGCCGAAAGTGACACCCCTGGTGATGACATTTCACATGGATTTAGATTGCTCTCTGTATTTAGCTGCAAATTTAATTTTCTACAGTGAACATGTTTTATGTTTGCCTGGAAAATTGTCATATATATTTATATATTTTACATGTATTATATATATATATATATATATATATATATATGTAAATTTTAAAAATCAAGATGTATATAAAGTAAAAAGTGAAACAATAACCCACCTCTATTTCCCATCAGACACCTTCAAGACCAAACTTTTGGAATTTGGAATATTAAAACAATGAGAAGCTTGGAAAATGAAAACATAAATACGAGGACACTAAAAAACTATTGCTTGTGAATGCTATGGTTTGAAGTTTTGTCCCCTGGAACTTGTATATTGGAAATTGAACCCCTAAAAATATATAGTAGCAGTGTTTCAAGGTGGAACCACTGGAAGTGACTGCAGAACGGAAACAGCCTTTTGGAGTGGGTCAGTCCACTGATTCAATGCGTTCATCGATTAGAGGACTAGTGGATCCACAAAAGGGTGAGTGTGTGGTCAGGAGACTTGTTCTGCGAAAGGTCCGTGTGGCTATTTCCCGTGAGTCCCTTCGCCACGCGATGCCTTGTGCTGCCTCAGAACTCTGAGACACTGCAATTCTCAGTCGCCATGTCTGTAAAAAATAAATTTGTTTTCTTTATTAAAGACCCAGTCACAAGAATTCTTGTATAGTAACAGTAAATAGATTGAGATACCAATTTTACTTTCTTCAGCCACTTTTCAGCGGCAATATTTTGCTTCCTCAAATAATGGCCTTGGCTGACCGGGGTAACGGAGGCCTGGCAGCAAATGGGATGCATAGGTGGAAGAGAAATACCGGAAAGAAGGCGAGCAGCCAAGTGGCAGATATGGTGGCTGTGAGGTGCTAGATGGCTGGTTGGCAATGAAGGTGTGAAAAGATAAAAAGAAAAAAGAGATAATTTTACGAGGTAAGTACATAGAGTGGACAGTTAAAAGTAAATGGATAATTGCAGTTGCTAAAAGAAGCCCATAAACCAAAAATCAACTAATATCCATGGAGCCACACAATGTGCCCAGAAAAATTCTGACCTTTAATAGTTAGGATTAGAGTTCAAGGCTCCAGATCAGAAGGGTTGGTTTGGCATTTGCTGCTCCTCTCAAATACTACAGAGCCCTCAACTTCTATGAACTTCGTGAAAGAGGTAAAGTTGTAAGGTGTTCATAGAATTAATCTGATCAATGCCAAGTCCCTCTACCTCTGTGCGGTAATGTCCTGTTAGCTTTTTCAAAATGACAGAAGAACACTAGATATGTTTTCTGTAGTCTGTGCTAGTATACAAGAAAGGACCTTTGCAATCAGCTTCAACTAAACTTTCTACTACTATCTCTAGCCACTTCACTCTATAAACCTCACTTCTAACTCCCCAGGAATAGGGTAACTAACCTTCCCAATATAACCAGGACTAAGAAGCTATATAGGGCTCTGTCTTAAAATAAACACAGACCCAGCCAATTACAGCCACTGCTCTGGGATTCAGGGAGTTTGTAGGACGTGAGACTGCCAATGCTACGCCCCAGCGAAGCGGGGCAGGTCAGTCACCCCCCAAACCCTGGAGAGGCCCTTTGGTGTCTTTTGTGACCTCAGGATTGCTGTTTCCTGTGTCTAAATTGTCCTTTGGGTCCTTCTCTAGGGAACCATTTATTCTCCAAGATGCATCCTTTAGGGATGTGACCTGTTTGGCTTAAGCTAGTCCACGTATCATATGCCCCAACCCGCAGAAGCCATTCAGACAAAGGTGAGAATCATGAGAAAGTGAGAATCTTAAGACTTGTAGAAAGTTTCTAGAAGGTTCCTCTTGCTATTCTTGGATGTTAGAGTGAAAAATTATAGAGTCAGGAAGGGGCAGCACTATTTTTTAGCTGTAAGCACGGTACCATGCTTCCCAAGTGTTGGGAAGAGGCTTTCATGAAGCCTGAACCGACATCCTGTATTAGGTTTCACTTTTTCTTCTACAATAAAGTACCATAGACTGGGTGACTTTAATAGTAGATATTTATTTTCTCAAAATTCTGGAGAAGTATGACACCAGTATGTTCATAGGGCTGGTTTCTTTTGAGGCCGTGCTTTGGTTTTAGATGTGTGTCTCCTTCCTGTGTCTTCTCATGATCTTTCTTCTCTATGTTCCTGTGTCCTCTGTATCCTGATGTCTTCTTAAAAGGCCATTATCCATATTGGGCTAGCTCTCAGTCTAATAACCTGACTTTAGATTTTCTCTTTAATGACTCTATGTCTAAATATGGTTACTGAAGATGACTAGAATCAGAAATATTTCTGTTTTAGTGATGTAAGCTAATAAATTAGCTTTGCTCTTAGACCACCCTGAGTTTTATTTTTATATTATTCCTACCTGATGCAACTCTATCACTTTTTCTGTAATGTGGCGCTTTTTCCACATAGAACTATATTATAATAACTTGTTCAGATGTTGACCTGCTGTACCAGGTTAAGACTTCACTAGGAGATGGCTGTTATGCACATCTCTGTATCTCTACTCCCTTAGAATCTGGCACATAGTATGTGCTTTGTGTTAATTATGAAATGAATAAAGACTGATTTACCATTAGGAGCAAGAATCCTGGAAGAACAAGGCTCCTCATAATCTTTATTTTATTAACTTTTTTCACTAATATTTCCTGGGCCATAACCCTAAAATGGCTGCAATTAAACCACTGAGTGTGGATCTCGGCATTATAAAACCTGTACAGGGCCCAGAAGACAAAGCACCGTGACAGCAGAAATCAGAAGCGCAGAGACTACCAAGGTGATGAAGCATGGGAACAAACAGCAAACATGACCGAGTGCCATGTTTTTAGAGATAGTCAATGTGCTTTTATTACATTTTGCATAATGAAAAGAGAGAGAAGAGAAACTTACAATTATATTCTTTCAATTGTCAAATATATGTGTAATTTTAGATGCCAAAGTTGAGAACAATGACAAATAGTATAGTTACAGAACTGGCAGAAGGTTATTCAGTGAAAACACAGAGAAGTGCTCATGAAGATGTACATTAAAGTACATTTTAAAAAAGCTCTTGTTTCATCAGGGGACAAGCTCAGGAAAACCCTTATACTTTCCAGGGAAAATGTAGCTCTCCTGGGATTTTGGTTTTTTTCATTCCAAAGAAGATAAAAGAAGAGTTTTAGTTTTTCTCTCTCAACTTTCTAGGTCACATGGGTTAAAGATTAATTCCCTAGTGACATTTCACCATCATTTCTCATGTTAAGATGTCATGAACTGCTTCTCTCCAATATGAAAGTTCTCTAAGCAATTACCATCGTGTACTTTTCCACTGAAGATACATTTGGCTTCCATCCAGGAAACTCTTTTACTATCTATTACAAGGAGCAATTACAACCAGCCCAAACCATTAGCTATTTTAAAAAGTCAGTTCACTCTTATGAGGCTGAACTACATCTGTAACTTGAGACAACCACCCACACTGCAACCAGTTATTTCTTCATTCTTTGTTTTCAGGAGTCAGAGAAGAAGCCAGAGGGCAACTCTTGTGCCCTGAAGAGCTGATATCTAGCGCACCAGCTGGCATAGTCCTCTGGGCTTTGTGGGTTGGGTTTGGGGAGGATGTAGGCAAACATATCCTTCCAGGGTCTTCTCCCAAGTCTTGGGAGAAGGTGAACCTTTGTTAAGAGAGGGATGTATAAAGTGGGACAGATTTAGCCACCTGTTCCTGAGAAAGGACAACCACTGAGGATAGGCGGGGTGCTACTGGGTCAGGGGCACATAATCACACAAATGGGTACATTTATGTGAAAATAACCCATACCATGATGTTTCATATTATTTTTTCCCATTAAGTTTCTTTTGCACTTTTCTTCAGAACTCTGTATCATGCCTCAAATGCAGATGTGATAAAGTGTTTCAAATTCCCTGCAGAGAAGACACCCTTGAAAGTTTTATTAATTGCCAAGTTGCTTTTAAGGTTTAGTATATTATGAAGTTTAGTGTATTTTAAGCATCTCTCAAAACTATATATTTTCCTTTGACATGTCATATTCTTAGTGCTGAATCAACATCTAATAATAGATGCTATTTTAAATGAGATATGAATAAAGCTAAGCATTCTCTCTATGGCCTCTTCCTTTCTCTTCACCAAGAACTTTCCCTCAAGATCTTTTCCTGTCCATCTAGTTCAGTTTGTACATGATTGCTACATGAATTGCCAGTGTACAGCACCAATATTACAACTTCCCTGCCTCCAATGACATATACATATAAAAAGAAGAAATAACATATACACGATAGGATAAAGACATTACTAAAAACAGGAAAACAAAGACATTCATCATATTTCTACACCAAGATATCACTTCATATATTTAACATGCACCATTAACACAACTCCCAAATGCATTCTAATTTGCTGATAATGACCTGTAATTAGATGAGTTATTATTCTTGGAAATTTCCTATTGCTTTTAAGGCAACGTTCCCTAAGAAGGAAATTGAACACTGCAGGCATGGTCATCAGTATTGACATCCAAAATGTCTCCTCTCTTGTTATAAAGATATCATGTATAAGTGAATACAGAAAATAAACAGTGGTGCCTACAAGCTTATTTTATTTTTGGTAAAATTCTTATTTAAAAATTCCAAGTTAAAATAATATGGAGAATTTTATTTTGCAACTTCATTACATAAAATCAGGTCAGTCAACGCACTCTTCCTAGACAGTGTGATTTTGTTTCAATAACCACTCCACGAGGAATGGCTCCTACAGCTACATGCTCTTCTTTAAAAATTATAAGCTTTAAAACTTTCTGCTTGATTTTATGAGTATGTGCATTTCTTTGAGATTGTTATGAATGATTTCCTCATTCGTTGATAGTATCAAACTCTGGGCAGGATGACTGCTACACTTTGTGTCTCGATGTCCACCCAAAGCCTCAGGCACTCGTAGATGGAGCTTTTCAGAGGTGGCTGGATCTAGGTGTGTGGTGTAGATGGAGAGCAGGATAACTAGCTCAGTCCCTTGATTGGATTAATATGCTTCTTTGTGTGGCTGGATGGATTTACTGAAGACAGAAGCCCCACCCTGAGTGCGAGTGACACTAACCAATAGGTTTGTGACCTGAATGGAATGTAAAGGGAAAGAGGGAAAGGAAGGGATGTATAAGGTGGGACGGGTTTCATATTTTTTCCCATGAAGTTTCTTTTGCACTTTTCTTCACTTTCTGCCTTCTGCCTGTCGGGCCATGAACTGTTTCTCCTCTGCTGCTCCCTTCACCCATTCTGCTTCATCTTGGAGTCCACTGACCGTGGACTGAGATGTCTACACACTGTGAACTAAAATAAACCCTTCCAGGGCCGGGGATGTAGTTCCGTGGCACGAGCACCTGCCTGGCAAGTGCAAGGCCCTCAGTTTGATTCCCGGTACTAGTAAAATAAACCTTTCCTCCTTTAACGTGTGTGTGCTCAGTATTCTGTCCCAGAAACAAGAAAAGTAACTAAGATAGTGTCCACACAGATACCAATATCAATTTCCATGAGTTTCTTTAAAATGAAGTTTATTTTATCTTACCATTTTCTCAACATAAACAAAAGACACAGAAATACTTCTATCTTTAAATCTAGCAGTTCATGTACAATTTATAATATTCATCCAAGTAAAACAGAGATAAACCATGAGACTGCCTCAGTAAAGCTTGTCGTTATGAATCCCAGCAACCTTCACCAGGGGGATGTGAGCGTGTCAGAGGGGACATGACCGGTCATCCTAAACCATCTAATTCGAGTGAAAAAGGCCATTAAGTGATTTGGTTAGTTTGAGGCCATATCTGAGCGGTCATTTCAGATATATTGTTCTGCTGGCTCAGATGCTCTTCAGGGCCCACTTATCCTGGGCATGAAAACAGTCCACAAACTGTCTTTTTGACCTCCCCAAGGCGATCTTCAATTTCAGTCCTCTGCCCTACTTCCAGCCCCGGTTACCCAGCAACCCAGAATGTCTCACACTCAGGCCTCGAACTAGATCACACATCCTGTCTCTTGGTGGTGTTCTTGCTGGCTTCAGCTTCCTGGCTTCTTCACCCTGTCTAAATGTGTTTGCCAAGAATGAACTATGTGGGGTAGGACAGTAAAATAAACTCTGGATGTGGAATAAAAGCCTTAGTCATTAAGATTTGGCTTATTATTACTCTATGTCATCTTGACAAGCCGCATGATCTTGCTAACTTAACTTGTGATGCCTCTGAAATTGGTTTCACCAAATCATAGGACATTCATATGATGGTAATTTTCCCCATCTGTTAAATGGGGAAATTTTTAATTTAACTTGTTTGTGCTTATTTTGCGACACGTGCTTACCTTGTATATTTTTATAAGACATGACAATAACAGTACCTTCAGGTGTTTTGTAAACTATGCAATATGATGCCATATGTCATTACTGCCTTATTTGTCTTCCTTAGCTGTCTAGGTCTGTAGGTCGATTCTGTCAGACTCAGCCTTGTTTTGCTTGCTTTCCCCTAATATGAAAAACTCCATGTAAGTACCTGGGCTCATTTTCTTTCCCTTTAAAATAAATATCTAACACCTGACACTCCCCTGCTGGGTTCCTTTCTTTAATAATGTTTCTTACTATACAGTCTCAGAAAGGAGGAAGAGTTTTAAAAGATGTGGCATTGGTCAGAAATTTTCTGAATAATCATGTTTTCAGAGAATTTTCTACACAGTTATTGAGTTAGCAGCTTGAATACCTTCTACCCAGCTCAATCCCACGGCCACTGTCGGATGGTGATGGCAAACCTCTGCTCTGTTCTTAGCTCTGCCTCCGAAGTGTGGGGACTCCAGTTTTCTCACGAGCAAGATGAAAAAGGTGGCCTTTCAGGTTTCTGCCCACTTCACCTTATCATTCTTTATCCAACATTTTGAACATGAAGAAGAGTGAGGTTTCCCAGGCCAGAGTAAATCCAAATGGTAAATGTGAACAAACAAATATGAACTAAAAGGTAACTTTTAGGATCTTTAAAATTTTATTTTTGTCTGCTGAAGGGAGCACCCTATGTCCATGGTCTTTATGGGGATTCTCCTCTCTTCCCAAACCCAAGTAAAAAATATAAACAATGCCTGCCTAGCACCCCTATACTTGATCTTGCCCTCCCTGTCCCTCTTTGCTGGGTTCTGTTACCTGAGAACTGGTAATCCAGTGGAGTTAGGCTGCCATTTTGAATCAGTCCCACTAGGATCTGGCTTCAGTACTGTTAACATATTGCTTCTCAAGAGTTATCTCTCTTACAGATTCCGGTCACCACATCCAATGCTGGTGAGCAGTGGGTTGTTCCCAGTTTTCACTCAATCTGAAATTACAATTTGATTTGGAAAAGTTCCCTAACTCAGGAGCTTTCAGTCTTGGCTACCTATTGGGATCACATGAGTAGCTGAGGAAAATCCTGATTCTTAAGATATACTCCAGCCCAGTGATGGTGAACCGATACAAAAAGCTTACTGTGGCCTGTGAGCCATAGGTTTGACACTATTGCTCAAGACCCATTACAACAGAATGGGTGGGAGAAGAGTATGTACATTGTCTGCTTGTTTGTGTCAAGTTATAAATCCTTTGATAACCTAAAGATCCTGGTTAAATTTAATGGTTAATTTGACTACACTGAGACTCCTAGCAAGGTGACTGGATCATGGGGTTGCTATACTCACTGGTAGATTAATCCACTCACGTTCATAATGGGATGTTCTAGGACAGCGGGAAACCAGTTGGAGGTGGGTCATTTGGGGCACCTTTCAGGGATCTGTCTTTCTGTGGTGCTCTTCTAACCAGCTCTGCTTCTAACTGCCAAGAAGTGGGCAGTTTCCACTTGCCAGGCCCCTTTTACAGGGTGTGCCTCCCTTGGAGCCAGCAGATCATGAACCAAAATGTCTGACACTGTGAGCAAACATAAACCCTTCCTCACGTCAGATGTGTATGTCCGGTATTTGGCCACAGTGACAGAAACTCATGCACATTGTTCCCTAGGTACAGCTAACGCTGAGAGTCACTTCCCTACCTAAGCCTTCTAAGAATGAAGTAAGAGGAAATCAGCTGGGAATTTTGAGAGGCTAAACAATAGGGAGTTGTTAACCCAGGGTAAAGAGTTCTGAAAACACCATGGCTGGGCTGGGGTTCAGGAACAGGGCAGTAGACAAGAAGGACCTTGGTTCTGAAATAAGGTTCCTGACATGATGGTCAGCGTAAAACAGGGCACTGCGGAGTAGCAGCCCGTGTCCTGTCCACACATGGTGAGTTAGAATCAGAAAGGCAGGCAAGACTTCAGGGGTAAGCAGAAGATCTGAAGGCCCGAAGTTCAGAGCTACATAGGTAGTCTGAATAGCCAGAGTCAGACACTCACTGGATTAGGAGTGGGAAGGAACCAGTCGGAGACTCTGTATTGGCATAATAATATCTTTTGGGTACTTTGTGTTTGTAATCTGCTTTAACTTGCTTTACCTTATTTGATTATAATAGGGAAACCTCTAAGCTAGATAGTTAGGGCAAGCATAATTACAATGCCCATTTTGCAGGTGAGAAAAGCAAGACCTAAAAGACAAGTTTGCTAATATTTTAATAACTGTTTATATATTGTTTCATTTCCTTTTGTATTGGCAGGGGAGCAAGTATAAGAGATGTTTTGGTTTTTTGTTGTTTGGATTAAAGGAAGTTAGGCACATCTAGGTAAAATAATTAACACACAACATAGACTACTTGGCCCATATGATTCACTTTTTTAAACACATCTTATGTAATCATCCTTGCAGGAAGAATAGAACAGACGGGTTCCCTTGCCTGGAAGGGCAGAATGTATTTGGGGACCAAATGAACCCTTCTCTGCAGTAGTTTCCCTAATCCCATGTGACCCTCAAGGCATCTTTTGCCTCCAGTTCTCCAAGCTTCAGTTGGAGCTCTCTTCCCAGTCCTCTGCACTTAGGTCTTTCTTCTAGCTCATTCGGCCTCACACCATGGGGCTCTGAGTGTGTTCCTTTCCCCTGTAGGTAATCACCTGTCTGCAGCAGCTTTGTGTCATTACAGTAAAACACCTGGCACAGAGAGATTTACTTGGGCTCTTGGTTTTGGAGATTTAAATCCAAGAGTGGAAGGCCCCGTTGGTTTGGGTTTCTGGATTAGAAGAATATATTGGAGGGAATATTCATATTTTGAGCCAGGAAACAGAGAGACAGTGGGGTCAGCAATAGCCTTCAGGAACATATTCTTCAGATTTAGTATTTTTTTTTTTGGCGGTACTGGGGATCAAACTCAAGACCCTGCGCTTGCTAGGCAGGTGCTTATTCCACTGAGCTATATCCCCAGCCCAGGAACATATTCTTAATGGCAAAAGGATCTTCCACAATCTAAAGGCCCACAATACCTCCCAATACCACCGCCCTGGGGACCCAGCGCTTTATGTAAGGACCTGTAAGGCACATTCACCCAAATCATAGCAGTCCCCAAGTGCAGAGACCATTGTATCTCCATATCTTCCACAGCACCAGGCAAACTATTCAGTCAATAAATGTATTGACTAAGTGAATGAATGATTATGAATGAATCAGGTGCCAAGTAGAAATTCTTGGACATGAATTTTAAAGAAAGTATTGATTTAATCTTTTCAGTTGAATACAGAAGTGGCATGATCTAATTTACATAGGAAGTCAATAAAAATATAATTCATGTTTTTTGAGTTGACTGTTTAGTTACATCTAATATGATGAAATAAACATTATCAGATGTGCATAGTGGGAATGTGTGCTCTGAAAGAGGAAATAAATGAAAGGCTGTAACTCTCACACGGTTATTCATATGTTCTCCCTTTCACTTTGACCACTGTCCTGTGCACTGATACAACCAGATAACTGCTACTAGCACTAAGAGGGGCGTGAAAACACCAATTTAAAAGCAAATGATGAGCCGGGCATGGTGGCCACACCTGTAATCCCAGAACTTGGCAGGCTGAGGCATAAAGGTTGCCATGAGTTCAAGGCCAGCCTGGGCTACTACACAGTAAATTCAATGCCAGACTGAACTACGTAGCAAGACCCTATCTCTAAGTAAATAAATACAAATAAATGATCACTCAAATGTACTTTAACATGTCTTCCAGGTAGAAAAATGTTCTTAATTGTATGCTTATAACAAAATCCCAGTTTATTAACAGCATATTAAGTCATTTAAAATATAGCCATTAACAGTGCTGCTTGTGTAAAGTTAGGTATTTGGTGCCTTTTCAACGAAATGATTTTGTACAAGGGCTCAAGAACTGTGACATAGGATGAATATAAAAGAAGTCATCAGGTTAAAGGTGAGAAGGGCACTGAGTTTGTATTTATATTTGCATAGTAAGCACGGTGCTCGGTTCTGGTCCTGATTATATGGCTATTTGAGAAGGTTTGGGGACTGGGAATGAAGGAGATTATGAAAGGGTGTCTCACCACCATGAAAACCTGAAATTCATGCTTTGTAGCAGATGTGTTATGAAAATGTACTCCTTGTCCTGAATTCGACTTGACTTCAAAAGCCTTAGTAACCACAGGTAACATTAAAAGTAAAAAGAAACAAGCTGACTTATGTACATGTGCCTGTCCCCGAAGATGAAAGTAAACTTCGTGCATTGTAAACGTGTAATAACAAATTTTAAAAAGAAATTTTTAAGACAGAGAATGAAGAACCATACGAGGATTCTCTCCATGTAAGAAGTGAGTCTGATGGTATCCTTGAGTGATAGGCACTTTTTTGATGCTTAGATGCAGGCAATAGAATTCACCGATGAAATGCTGATCATTTCACATGCCTCGTAGAGTTACTTAATTGTGAATTTATGATATGAATCCTTTGCTGTGATTTTACTGTCAATCAAACCATGGTCAAGTATAACATCACTGAATGTAGGACAATAAATTAACACAGGCAGGGTAAAAACACTTCTAAATTAAGTAGACTAATTCGTTGAACTAGAAACTTTGGACTTTGTTCACTAAAAATGAGTCTGATCTTGTCAGTAAGAAAGACATAAACGCTTACTAGTAAGAGACTTCAGCTTTTTCACATCACTCAGGCACAGTACACTCCTCCTCCTACCTCTTCCCTCGCCTACATTCCTCTGTTTTCCTCTCTCCCTCCTTCCCTCCCCCTGTCCTCCTCCCCTTTTCCTCTGTGACTCCGGCTTGCTTCATTCCTCATGTCCACCCCACGGACGTGATTTACTTCTCAGACTGAGCAATTGAAGCTCAGCCAGTTTCTAGAAGATTAGGCCAAGAACTTCATTTCTAACTTGAACTTCACCATCTCAGTAGCTTTTCAACACAAATCATTTGACTCAGGGGCATTTTAAAATGTACCCATGCATTTAAGTTTTACATAATTGATGAAATATTTGAGCTTAAGTTTCCCTCAGTATCTGCATGGTTATTTAATATATGATAAATAGCATGCATAGGATGTTTCCATATACAGGGTATATGCAAATACCCCGTGAAATGTTATGGTATATGACTAAAAGGAATTCCTACTCGTGTTACTAAAATATTTTTCTTTTTTATTGTTAATGTCTTTGAGGCTATTGGAATCCTGAGTCTCATCTGTAAGGGCACAATTAAATCGCTATTGACTCCTCTTTCCATATCCCTAATAAAAAAGAGCAAGGGGAAGGAAATATAGTGCCTTGTTCCTTGCTGAGAAAACCACCACTCTTCTGCATTTATTATCATGTCTCCTTCTTGAGTTTACTGCTCTGCAAATAGCTTTGATTCGGCTTTCAGGCTTATGCTCTTATCCAAGATCTCCACACCGTTTTACAAATGGAGTCAAGAGTGGTACATTAGATTAAATATTGATTTAACTGTAAATCTATCCCTTCTAACATCTGGGCAACGCCGAAGGGCATCAGGTTAGCCGTAGGTAAGACCAGGCTTGCACGATAATTAAAACAGGCCGTGATCGTGCAAGCCAAGGACAGCTGATGCCAAGGAGCGCAATCTCTGGCGCTCAACTGAAGGCATGAGAAGAACAGCACTGCTTGGACTTCTTCTTCCTTTTCCCTTCTTGTAATTCTTTAAGCACTTGAGCTGAGCAATATTTTTAGAGATGGATAGATGAGGGAATTGACAGGGTTACACGTGGAGGCGAAAAGCTGACGTCTGGCCTGTGTGACTAGGGCCTTCAGGCTCTCAGGTCGGCCCTTCTGCCGGCCACGCCTGAGTAAATCACCATCTAGCACAGCCTTCTGCAGCGGCATGCTGTTCAGGATAAAATGAGTACACGCGTGTGTGAGAGTGTGCTAGGACTGGAGGTGCTGGAGAGAAAGGTTTCTCTGTGGCATAAACTGATACACTCCATCTGCAATGTAATCATCTTGCTTTACTTTTTTTCTTGGTGCATAGTATCACCAAACATGGTTCCTTGAGAAGGAAGCTTCCTTTAAAACACGTATTTTATAACAAATATTAAAATTATATAATTCAATGCCGGACTGAACTACATAGCAAGACCCTATCTCTAAGGAAATAAATACAAATAAATGATCACTCAAATGTACTTTCACATGTCTTCCAGGTAGAAAAGTGTTCTTAATTGTATGCTTATAACAAAATCCCAGTTTGTTAACAGCATATTAAGTCATTTAAAATATAGCCATTAACAATGCTGCTTGTGTAAAGTTAGGTATTTGGTGCCTTTTCAATGAAATGATTTTGTACAAGGGCTCAAGAACTGTGACATAGGATGAATATAAAAGAAGTCATCAGGTTAAAGGTGAGAAGGGCACCGAGTTTGTATTTATATTTTCATAGTAAGCACGGTGTTTGTATTTATATTTGCATAGTAAGCACTAAAATTATACAATTTAGTACACAGCAATCACAGACACATTACTGTTTCACAGTTCTCTTGCAACTGATACGTAAGATGTTGGTGGGCGGAAGGCCGAGGGAATGACAGAAGAATTGCTACACAGGAACTCTGCTTTCCCTTCACTTTTGCTGTGAATCTAAAGCTGCTCTAAAACATAAAGTCCTTTATTTTTTTAAAAGACTAAAACAGAAAAAGAATGCTAGATAAAATAATGTCAGAAGTTTGCTAAACATACATGAACTTATTTGATTCTCACAATGATATCATTAGGTGCACGTGTTGGGAATGATTTTCCTGTTTGGAAGCTGTGGAGACAGATTCAGAGGGGTCAAGTTACTCCTGCTAGTCACCCATGAGGCCAGAAACTGGTTTACAACTCCTCGAATGACCTTGTCTATTTTTCTGTCTCTTGTTGTTGGGACTGTCTGCTCCTTGTTCTGCACGACACCGTGAGATCTTGATTTTCTTACGGGAAAGGTAGGCAACCGTATTCCCTCAAGTCTCCAGTAATACAGACTAGGTATGTATTTGCAAATGAACCTAAGAGATAAAAGTTTGAATGTGGACAGTTGGAGTTTAGAAGACTGGGGTCCCAAAAAATACACATTTACACAGCAACTACTACTCCCCTAAGTCCTATGTTAGTGGTTTTTGTTTGTTTTTTGAAAGCATGTTCCAAACAAATTTGTTGTAATGGTCATATTCAGCCTAGGAAGTAGGGTAAGAGAAAAATCAACACATGAATATTAATTCATGACATTTACTTATGCTAAGAATTCTGGAGGCTCATCTGGGCTCCATAAGAAACAGTAACTTGTTTGATTAGTAATGCCTGTCAATCATGTGGCAAGGCAGTGGGAGCCCAAATATTGTTCTAATGCAGTGAAAAAAAAATCCACCACCTGAGTGGTATTTGTCCTGGGGCATGTTTTGTTTGGAGAACCCAGGGTTTCAGATGCTTTTGAACATGAAGACCTTTATACTAAACAGATTCCCATAGTCTCCACCATTCCTAATTTCTTACTCTCGGATACCTTAAAATTCTATCAGCTCATAAAAACATTTATGTTCATGATTTTGATCTGTAAGCCAGCTTACTTGGTCTCACACTCAAATTAGTATAAACTGGGTGTGCTAGCTCACTCCTGTAATTCCAGCACTTGAGAGGCTGAGGCAGGAGGATTGTTGTGAGTTCGAGATCAGCGTGGGCTACAAAGTGAGCTCAAGGCCAGTCTGAACTGCACAGCAAGACCCTGTCTCAAAAAGACAAAAACAAAACAAATCAAATATGTGTAATTGCTTTTGTAGCCTGATTCCTACTACTCTTACAACCTTATTTTCCACTAATCCCTAACACAGTTCTTTCACTGTCCTATTCATACCAGCAGCCAGAGTCTTTGGCCCTTACCTAAGTAATGCCAATTCATTTAATCCTTTAGAACCCAGCTAATCCCTATACCCTCCATGAAAGACTCTTAATCGTCTCAATTCAGACTAATCATTTCTTCTTTTAGCAGTTACAATATAGATGGTCCCTGACTCAATCTATAATTTTTCTACTTTAATATGGTACAAGGGCAGTATGCATTCAGTTGAAAGCTTATACTGAATATTTCATTCTGACAATTTCCCGGGCTAGCGCTTTGATTTTTTTTCCCCAAAGCTGGGCAGCAGCATCAAGCCACAGTTTCTATACAGCCACTTGCTCATGAGTGTAGATAACTAATGCTATGCAATATATAGTATTGCTAAGCTAGAATGTTCAAGGGGTTAGGTGTATTAAGTGCATTTTTAACCTATGATAAATTAATTGGGCATAATCCCATTGTAAATCAAAGAGCATCTGTATTATTATCATCACAGTTAATTTTCATTCATAATCATTATTTAACCAGTTGGCATAATTTATATGTATTTCATGTAAGCAAATATATCATGTAAGTATAGGTAGAGGTACCTATAGTTTATCTTTCCATATAGACTACACAGTACTCAAAGAAACCATAGTTCCCTGTACCTCCTTTACACTTACTGTTTATAGTATATTCTCAAAAATAGTTATTACGGTCTGGGCACACGTGCCTGCCTGCCAAGCACAAGGTCCTGAGTTTGATCCCTGGTACCAAAAAGCAAAACAGTTACTAAATGAATTATTAAAGAAACAAGATACATATGAGACCTAATATACTGTGCTCCAGAAAGAGGAAAGAACATTTTGCACTATCAAATTCTCATAAATCTGCCTCACTTGGTGCTAGGTAAGAATTATATAGAGACTTGTATTCCATTTTCCATAAGAACTACTCCCATAGTTAACCTGTGTAAGCTGTAGTGTACCAGGTACATTGTATAGAAGATCATAGCTTCTCTGTAAGGATATTCTAGAGTTTCTAGGAACTTTATCTTCAATGAATGGTTTTCAAAATCTGCTCCTGAAGACCCTTAAATACAAAATATCTGTGATTTCTCGTTTGTTAAGCTTCTATCAAGGGCCAAGAGTTTTAGTAAATTCTATCATTTGATCTGGGTGATTACTTTGTAAGGTAGCTGTCATCTCTATTTTAGGCAAACTGAACCAACATTACTAAATTATCGAGGTGATACAATATACAATGTCTTTCTGACCCAGCACTTAAAGGTCCCTTGTGGACAGTAGGAGTCTAGTTCATAGTTGCCAAATGCACCTTGAGGCTGTTGATGTGGGAGTCTAGGTTCTTACAGTATACCCATACCAAAGGGTGTTCAGTTTCTAGTTCTCTCTTTGCCATACACCTCAACAATAAGGAAAGTGGCATGAACTTGTATCTGATTACGGAAACCCCTCCCCACTAGAGAACCATAGAGAACCATGCACTACTCATGTTCTTAACAATGGAGCCATGGTCAAGTCATGTTACTCTCTGTCAAACTTGAAATCATTCTCTATTGCCTTATGATTAAAGATGATTGGGACACTTTTAAATTTTAAAATGAGAGAAGGTGGATGACCAGATTCCAGTGGAAAGTACTGAGTGGATTAGATCTATAACCACTGAACTTTTTTTATTTGATTGTCTTTTGCATCCGAGGAATGTTTGAACTCTACCCAGTGTCCTGCCTGTTTTTGTTTGTACACAAACACTCCCTCGGCTCTAGTAGATATTGCCTCGTCATTGTCTTTCCAATGTGCTTTTTAAAATCTAGTTCCTGGCAGATTTTGTTCTGTCTGACACTGTGACATGACCCACTAGGCATACCTGAGAACTATCATCACAGCAGCATGTGATGTGTGAGCATGTGCGTGTCTCTGTTGCAACAGAAATAAGTTATGTTAACTAAAAAAGTGGTGGTAGTATACATTTAAAGGTTGATGACACACCCATGTGACCCTGATATTTAAGAGTCTTCACAATTTAAGCCTAATGGAACTTTCTTAACTTCCCCCAATCACACACCTTTACTCTCTCAAGGTCAGGTTAAATAGACCCACTTTGTCCTTCATTTTCCAACCTGTGTTCCTTTTATTACCATATTCTGCATCTGTGATCATTCTGTTTTCTCTGTATGAGATGTTTCCCCAATTCTGAATGTAAAAGCCAAGTGCTATCATCTCCGAGAAGACATTTTTGTGTCTTTCCCTTTCTGCCTAGGAAATGATTGTCCCTGCTACCCCTCACTTTGCATATGACTTATTATGGCCCTTATCACTTTGTCTCTTGTATGGTACTTATGTGTAAGCCCATTTTAACTCCTTCATTAATTGTGAGTGCTTTCAAAGAATGATCCTTGACTATCTGCTCTAAGTACTTCCTTCAGAGAAATTTGACACATCTTGTTTAACATAATGGGAAATTCTTTAAATGCACAAAGATTGTTTTTAAGATACAACAACTAATTTTTCCTAGTTCATTTTTTATCAGATGCCAATTTTGCTCTGCTATATCCTCTGGGTCTAGCCAAAAAGTTGCCTGTAGTTGGTTCTAGTGTACACAAGTGGCTTCTTTAAGGACATTTCTTGACTGCAGGTACAAATCCTGTCTGGATTGGAGTAGACTGAAAATACTGAAAATTTACTCCCATAAGAATGACCTTCAACAAAAGAGGAGTTGGTTGCCCTCCAGGCATCCAGCACAGCCAGGAGATACTGACCCACAAGGTCCATGACCACTAACACCAGAGTTCATGTTTGGCCCTCTCTGTGCATGCCCTGTGCTGCCTGAGGTGTTAGATCAGGCAGTCCACAAAATACTGACACCACGGTTTTGCATCTGGGCAGTCCATGGTCTCCACCAGTGCAGCCTGCAGCTGGCTCCTGCATGTACCCTAAGCTGCCTGGAGACACTGAATCAGGTGGTCCACAAACTGCTGACCATGCAGTTCATGTCTGGGTTCTGCCTGTGCCCTGAACTGGGGACACGGGATCAAGTGGTCCATGATCACGCTGCCAGTGAAGCCCAATTCTGGGTCATATGCATGCCCTGAGCTGCCCAGGGACACTGGATCAGGTGGTCTGTGATCCACAGACCTCATGGATCACATCTGGGGCCTGGGAGAACTAGATATACTCCCCCACTGACCAGAAGACCCCAGAGTGAGCAGCCCCTCTCAGTGGCCAATGGTGGGCAAATCTGATCACCAGGAAAACTAGAGATGCTAACGAACTTTGTTCAGCTGCCAGGGAGGAGGGAGACTGGATGCTCTGCCTCCAGCATCATCATGGCAAGACAAAGGACTAAAATGCAATCTCAGAACTCCACCCCACCCAGAACAAGTCCAGAAGACATCAACATAGGAGAACTTGGTAAACACACACCTGAAATTGCAGAAATGATTGCAATGGAAGTAAAGAAAGAACGCCATCAGGTCATAGAAGACATCAGATCAGAAATAATCCCTCAGGCAAAAAATGAAATGACAACAATAATGAAAGAATTGCTCAGCTCATCTAAAGAAGACTTATATAAAATAATAGATGAGCACAAGAAGCTGATGGAAACATTAAATGAACAATGTAGGAGTGAATGAGAATGCATGAAACAGATTCAAAGAGATATCCAGGAAAGAAAATCTTCCACTGAAAGCTGGCAAAACTACTTGAATGATGCCAAAATAGTATTTCAAATCTTGAAGACAGCATGGCAGCTAATGATTGTGAAAAGATCTCTTAAAATTAACAAGGAAGCAGGAAAAATCAATTCAACAGTTGCAAGATGAGGCAACGAGAAATAATGTAACACTAGTAGGAGTCAATGCGTAGCAGGAAGCAACACAAATGACATAAAGAGAATATCTGCAGGTATAATAGCAGAAAATTTCCCAAGCAGGGAAAAAGATTCTGATGACAGTTAAGTGAGGCATACAGAATTCCAACTAGTCATAACCAAAATAAAACTACCTCTAGACATATAATAATCAAGATCCCAGTTATACATCAAAAGAACAGAATATTAAAAGCTGCTAGAGAAAAGAAACAGATCACCTATAAAGCAAAGCTCATCAGAATCACAACAGACTTCTCAACACAAACTATCCAATCAAGAAGAGCTTAGAATGAAGTATTACAAGTCCTGAGACAAAACAGCTTCCAACTGAGATTGATGTGTTCTGTAAAACTACCCTTCAAATTTAATGGACAAATAAAATATTTCCATGACAAAGAACAGCTGAAGAACGTCATGATTGCCAAACCAACCTTACAAAGAGTACTTAAAGTACTATTCTAGACAGAGGAAAAAACGACCACAATTTCAAGAACAACAATAGAAAGGAACCCTCAAACAAAGCAAGCAATTAAACAGAGAGAAAAAGTAGAAAACCAACAGCAAGTAAATAATATGACAAAGATAAGCCAACACATATCTGTTATAACCATTAATGTAAATGGATTCAATTCACATGTCAAAAGAAACAGACTGGCTGAGAGGATTAAGAAACAAAATCCAACAATATGCTGTACACAGGAAACACATTTTACTCTAAAGGAAATCCATAGACAGAAAGTCAAAGGATATAAAACAATTCTCCATGCAACAGGAAGCCAGAAAAAATCAGGTGTAGCTATTATGTTTGCAGACAATATAAACTTGAAACTGAAAACAATGAAAAGAGGTAAAGATCACTACACACTTGTTAGAGGAAAACTGCAAGAGGAAGAGATAACAATCATAAACATGTATGTACCAAATATGGGAGCACTAAACTATATAAGACAAATCTTAACAGACATGAAAAACCAAATAATTAGTAACAATATTATAATAGGGGGCCTTAACACCCATTTGACAGAAAGAGATAGGTCAACTAGATGAAAAACCAGCAAAGAAATAACATCTGAACCAAATCTGCAAACAAATGGACTTAGTAGAAAGATACTTTCTTCAATAAATGATGCTGGAAAAACTGGCTTGCCACTTGCCCAAGACTGAAAGTAGACCCAAGTCTATCACTATGCACTAAACTCAAGTCAAAATGGATCACAGATCTCAATATTAAACACTAAATCTACTGGAAGAGAAAGTAGGTAAAAATCTTAAAGACACGGGTAGGCAGAGAGCTCATGAACAAAAACCAAACCACATAGGAAATACTTCAAAGCATCCATGACTGGGATCTCATCTTCTTGAAAAGTTTTTGCACATCTAAAGAAATCACCAGCAAAGTAATAAGAAAACCCACAAATTGGGAAAAAATTTTAGCTGACTTTCCCTTGGACAAAGGTCTTCTATCTAGAATATATGAAGAATTAAAAAACATCAACCTTTCTAAACTCAAAGACCCAGTCCAGAAATGGGCAGCTGAGATGAATACACACTTCTCAGATAAAAAAATACAAATGACAAATAAATACATGAGAAAATGTTCAAAATCATTAGTTATTTGAGAAATTGAAATTTCACCTCACCCCAGTAAGAATGGCTATCATTAAGAAATCAACCAATAACAAATACTGGTGAGACTGTGAAGAAATAGAAACTCTTCACTGCTGTTGGGAATGCACACTGGTGAAACCACTGTGGAAATCAGTTTGGAGATTCCTCAGCAAACTAGGTCTAGAGGTCCCATTCAAGTGAGCTATTCCCCTTCTGGGTATTTTCCCAGAAGAACTGAAAACATCATGTCACAGCGATACATGTGCACGCATGTTTATAGCAGCACAATTTGTCATAGCTAAATCGTGGAAGCAACCCAAATGTCCACCCACTGAGGAATGGATAAAAAAGTTGTGGTATTTTTATATAATGGAATATTATTCAGCTATAAAGAAAGATAAACTCAAGGCTTTTATAGGTAAATAGTCACAACTAGAGACCATCCTCCTAAGTGAAATTAATCAGACCTTCCATATGTAAGCAAAATATTGTCTCACTAGTGTAAGAACCTAAAAAAGTGAATAAAATTAGGAGTTATGATAGACATTATGAAACAAAGGGAAACTGCTCAAAAGTAAAGAGCAACTGGGATGAGGGAAAAGCGAAAAGAAAGAAGGGGAAAATTATCTATATATGTATATACAGGATAGCTAACAGTTGTACTACTGACTTCTATCACTTTATTGAAAGGAACAGTTAATGATTAATTATTTGAGCAATCTTACATGTCTATATTTGTTTTCCTGAGTAATCACTTTGTTTTTGGTTTTTTTTTTTTTGGAACTGGGAATTGAACTCAGGTCCTCATACTTGCCAGGCAGGCATTGTACCACTGAGTTATAACCCTAGCCTATGAGTAACCGCTTTGAAGAAATCTGTATGTAGTACAACAACTCTTGTTAATTTCCTATCACCTTGTCTGAATTTCAGTTTTGCTTGTATTGTTCTTGTGTTATTTTGTAAATGTATGTGTGTTTGTTAAAACAAACAAACAAAGAGGAGTTGGTGGATAAGTCTCCCAGCCCAACCCCCCAGGACATTTTTGAAGTGCATCCCACAGTCTCCCTAAGTGTCTTGGGTGGGATTGTGTTCCCCTTCCTAAGGTGTGTTTCTCGCTAATGTACCCTCTCCGCCTTTCCTCCCTTCCTCTTATGTCACTATTACCTCGGCATTCCCTAAACTACTGCTCTTAGCCTCTTTAGTTGAGGGATCCAGATGGAGACCCTTTCCCCACATTCCTCTGGTAATCAGTGACAAACCTTTCCTAAGTGGTTTCTGGGATTAGACTTTGGAACCCAGTGATGCTAACTGCAAGTCACAGAAACTGGCCTCAGTATCTCCAGCAGACCCCACAGTAGTGTTGCTGGTGGTGTAAGGACCAGCAATGTTTTCCAGGTTCTTATTGTCCTGTTCAGTGAATGGAATGGAACAACTGGTGAATGTGAAAGATGAAAATCTGCTTAGGGCAAAAATAAGAAGAAAAGGAAAAGAAGCAGAACAGAAGTGTTCAATGAGAAAAGGGTGCTCAGGAGGAGAAAGGGAAGACACACCCTGCAGGCAGAAGAGACCACTGCACGAGTAAGTGGTGCCAAGTCAGTTGCTGCTGTCTTTTTATATTTTCTTTGCTAGTTGACCATGCTAGATTGGTATCAGGTGCCACGTCTGGTGTGTTTTGGGTCAGAAGATTGGTACCAACTGCTTGACCTCATGTTAGGCTTGGGAGAGACTGCTCTGTGCCTGTGTTTAGTAAGTCTCTTCAACTGGCAGGTCAGGCCCAATTGCTCCAGTCACCTTACGACACCCTGGTCTCCTGCCTCAGCTGGACTCAGAGAGGCAGCAGAGTTGGCAGGTTAGATGGATCCAAAGCGTCACAGTCATCCGCCGTGATGGCCACAATTTCACCAGTGACTTCACCTTGAAATTATTGCTCTTTTCAGTGTTGAGAAAAGTGATTGCCTGCGCTGACTTGAAAAAATATACCTATTACTGTTTGGATAATAAAATAAAAGCAGTTATATATTTAGGAGTTCTCAAACATGCTTGCTTATAGTGCTGAGAATCACAGAACCAGAATCTCAGCCGAAGCTATAACACCTGATCAGAAAGATTAATGTTCTTTACAGTAATGATATTTTTTACCATTCAAAAAGAGCAATTTGCTTTTCCAACTTCCTCTTCTTCCTTTGCCAGCCTGTCAGAGAAAATCGCAGTCTCACACATGAAATATTTTCGAACGAGAGGTGGCAGGTTTACGGAAAATTACTCTGAATGTATTTGGGTTCCGACCAACTCTCCCCGCTCTATATTATTCATGATAAGCATGACTTCCAAGCCTTGGCTTTGTCAGATTTTCCTATTAATTGTTAATGTAACAGCTAAGTCTCCCTAGAGTGTGTCTTATTTTCTCATTTATAAAATCATAAGCCTTGGGATAATCCCTCATTAGATCAATAATCTTCTCATCAAATGAATGTAACACTGTGCAAGTGAGGGATATCACAGTTAACTGTGGCAGGGAGTGGTACTGCACTTACCCTGGGAATTTGTCTCCTCGCCTCCATCTCTGTGTTCTCTCTGAAGTCTCAGGCGTTCTCACCTGGTCGAATGCAGCAGTCTCTTAGCAGGACCAGTGCACCTTCCCTAGACTTCTCTAAACTGCACTCAATCCGGTTCACAGATCTGACCATGTGATCATCCTGCTCCAAAATCATTGATCATTAGGAGAATCTTTTAATCCTCCCTACATCCCCTCATCCCTCCCAGCACAGCAAGCTCCTCTTCCTTCTTTCTGGGCAATCGCTCTGCCCTTTTAGAACTCTCCTCTCCTAGCCCTTTCCCTCTCAGACTCAGAGAAGACACGAGAGCCCGGCTCAGCAAGTTGGGTGTTACACTTCTGGACTCTGGGTCTTCGGCTTCTCAAAGCGGCCAGCGACAGAGGTTGGAACTCTTGTCCCCTGACCAGACGGCTCCTGCTGGGGGCCATTCTCTGTATCCCTCTCTGCTGGCCCCCTGGAGGCATCGGTCCAGTCTCCCACTGTTCTCCCAAGAGTTTAGTTTTGAATTTTTATCACTGTTACCACATATTAATTGTGCAAATTAAGGTGACTCACTGTGATACTTCCACACGTGTGCACTGCGCATCGCTCCTGTTCATCCACCCTTCTTACGCCGTCCTGCCGCTTCCCCTGGCCCCTCTCCCTCGCAGTACCCTTCTCAGTCCTCAGTACTCTCTCTCTCCTGCTCTTAGGCCATCTTTTTAAAAATAAACTTTCAACACATGAGAAAGAATATGAAATATTTGTCTTTCTGTATCTGTCTTGTTCTACTTAACATTATGCCCTTCAGCGCCATCCATTTTCCTGCAAATAACAAGATTTTACTTTTTTTGGGCTGAATAATACTCCATTGTGTATGTCCATTTTAAAAAATTGTTTCATCTGTTCTTGGGCACCTAGGCTGATGCCATATTTACCTGTTATGACAAGTGCTGTGTGCAACATGGGTGTGCAGGTATTTCTTTTGTACGCCCACTGCATTTTCTGGGGCGATATATATGTGGGAGTGGGACAACTGGATCATATGGTAATCTATTTTTAATTTTTTCTTAAAAGTATTCATACTGTTTTTCATAGTAGCTGTGCTAATTTACATTCCAACCAGCAATATAGAAGGATTTCTTTTTTCTCCAATCCTTACCAGAACTTACTATTGTGGGGAGTTTGTTTTGGTATGAATCCTTCTAACTAGGGTGAGATGGAATTTTAGTGTAGTTTTTATTTGCATTTCCTTCCTGGCTAATGTAACTATACATTTTTCTTACTTTTGTTGGTCAGTTGTATTTCTGCTTTTGAGAAGTGTGCATTTAGATCATTCACTCAGTTTTTATTTAGGTTATTTAATTTCTTATTAAATTTATTGAGAACTTTATATATTCTGTTCTTTCTTTTTCACCTGAGACATTATTTCTGATCTGATGTCTTCTATGGCCTGATGGAGGTATTTCTTTACTTCAGTTGCTATCGCTCCAGAAATGTCAGGTGTATGACTTCCAGACTCTTGGGTGTTGATGTCTCCTGGACTTGTTCTGGGTGATGTGGAGGTCTGGGATTCCGTGTTGCTCCTTTGTTTTGTCACTTTTGAAGATCCAGAGGTTCCCAGGAGCACAGCCTCACCTGACTGTTTGTGAGTGGCAGGGCGAGTGTCTGAAGATCCCCAGTGCTCAGTGCAGCTCCTGTGCTGGTGAGTGGTGGCAAGGTGGGGTCCCAGATGCTCCTGAAACTTTCTTGAATTCAGTTGGCTCCCAGGCACATGTGGGAGGGGCAGGAGAGGCTCACTGGAGTTCCTGAAGCTGTCTGGGGTTCAGCCCGGCTTCCACAAGAGTAGGGAGGGATGCAGGTCGTGGTTATCAAGGCTTCAGATATTGCCCAGGACAGAGCCTGCTTCCCACACTGGCAGGGGAAGGGGAAGGGTGGACTCCCCAAGGCCACTGACTCTGTCCAGGTTTCCGCTGGGCTCCCAGGGAAGTGTGGGTTGTTCTGGGAGTGGCCACCAAGGCCGAAGAAGTTATCCAGGGCTCCATGTGCCTCGCACACTAGTCAGGGAGGGCCAGCAGCAGCTCACCAGGGTTTCTAAAGGTGCCTGGGGTTTAGCCAGGCTCCCACAGGCAGGATAGGGGTGTGGGAAGTGGTCACCTGAGGCCCCAGACAGTACCTGTGGCTCCACCTGCCTTGAACGCTGGTCAGGGAGTCACAGCAGCCACTGACCAGGGTTGCCGAAGACATCCAGGGTTCAGTCCAGCACCTGCCCAAACACTACGGGTGCGGCAGGTAGCCACTGAGGCCCCAGAGGGTGCCAGGGGGCCACCTGCCTCACACACTGGTCAGGCAGGGGCATGAGTGGCTCACCCGGGTTCCTGCAGATGTCGGGGGTTCAGCGCAGCCCCCGCAGACACCTGTATTCTGAATGTTAATCCATACTCTAGGCTGTCTTTTAGATTGTTGATTGTTCCCTTTGCTGTGCATAAAACTTTTTAGTTTGATATAATCCAGTTTGTCAATTTTTGTTTTTATTTCCTGTGTGTTTGCAGTCCTATCCAGAAAAACATGGCTTGTAGCAATATCTTGAAAAGTTTTCCCTATGTTTTCCTCCAGCAATTTCAGAGTTTCACGTTTATAGTCATGTCCTTAATCAATATAGAGCTGTTTTTTTTTTCAGAGGGAGAGATATGAGTCAAACTTCAATATTTGGCATGTGGGTATCCAGTATTAGGAGCATTGTTAAGGAGACTGCCTTTTCTCTAATGCATGTTTCAGAAACATTTCTTTAGAATCTGTTGGCTATAGATGGGTAGATTTTCTGGGCTCTCTATTCTATTCCAATGGCATATGTATCTGTTCTTATGCTAATACCATACTATTCTTGTTACTATGGCAATGTGGCATGTTTCTGAAATCAGGTAAACTATACTTCTAGCAGTGCTTCTAGCATTGTTCATTTTGCTCAGGAGTGTTTTGGCTATTCAGGGACTTTTGTGCTTCTATATTAACTTTAGGAGATGTTTTCAAGTTCTGTAAAGAATGTCATAGATATTTTGAATTGAATCTATAGGTTTCTTTGGGTAGTATTACCATTCAACAATATTAATTCTTCCAAACCATGAACATGGAAAGCCTCTTATCCTTGTTATGATCTGTGTCCGGATGTCCCCCCAAAGCCTCATGCAGTCATGGGGTAGGCTTCTAGGGGTTTTGACTGATCCATGGTCAAATGCTGGGATTATGGGTGTGAGTGCTACTCCTGTCCGGGGGCAGGGAGCCTAAACACAACGTAAGGTGGGAAAGAGGCTTGGTCCCACTGCTCTTCCCTGTTGTTCTTGCAGCTTTTGCTGTTTTCTGCCATTATGAACTGTTGCCCTCTGCCATCTGCCACCCTGCCTTGGAGCCAGCCAAGTATAGACTGAAACCTCCACAGACTGTGAGCTGAATCAACCTTTCCTTCCCTAATTTTGAGCATCAGGTATTTTGTCTCAGTCTCAGTCATGAGACAAAAGTAACCAAGACAATCCTCTTAGGGTCCTGTTCAATTTCTGCTTTCAGTGGTTTGTAATTTTATTACAGAGATCATTCAGGTCCTTAGTTTGGCCCTCAGTATTTTATTTTATTTTTTATGTGGCTATTGTGAAGGTGATTTCATTCATAACTCATTATTAGAATATAAAAACCTCCTGGTTTTCGTATGTTGACTTTTTATCTTTCTACTTTTGTAAATTTACTTCTCAGTTCCATTAACTTCTGGTAGAGTCACTAAGTTTTCCTGTATAAAGAATTAGATCATCTGCAAGCAGGGATCATTTGATTTATCCTTTTCTATTTGCAGGTGTTTTATTTTTTTCTCTTGCCTAATTTCTCTGTCTAGAATTTCTAGTACTATACTGAATAAGGACTGTGGGTTTATATTCTTGTGCTGTTCCTGACATTAGAAAATATGCAGTTTTCTTCCTTTCAGGATTTTGGTTTGAGTTTGTTATATACAGCTTTCTTACACTGAGATATGATCCTTTCATATCTAATTTTTTTCAGGGCTTTATCATGAAGTGATACTGGATTTGATAAAAGGTTTTTTCTACATCTATTGAGATAATCGTGTTGTTTTTAATCCTTATCTATCTATGTGGTACATTATGTTTATTTAGCTTAATGTAGTCTGTTTCTGTTTTACAGTAAGAGAGCCTTGGCTGATAAAGAGCGCTATGACCCACACTAGCAAGTTTCATTTACAATTTCAGTTTTTGCCAGTTCCCATTTTTCTACTACCCCCTTACACACACACACATGCACACACACGTGTGCCCATGCGCACACACATACACACACACACACACACACACACACACACACACATGCCTAATCACCACTCCCTTAGCAAGGGAAGTGATTTCTTTCCCCATCTTTGAGAATCTTTTCCCCTCCATTCAAGACCAAGATCAAAGACCTTGGGAAGCTCTCCTTGATTTCTGCTTCTCCTTCCTTGCCTCCAGAGAGACCGAATTCTTCTGCGCCCTATATTTCAGAGTTCTGTGTAAACCTAGCTCCCTTAATCACACGTTTGTATTAGTGTCTATGAGGCCCCTAGATGGAGGGTCTGTGAGTGTTTTCCGTCATTCTCACCCTTGTGCATCCTGTCAGCTGGCATGTCTTATGTCATGTGCTAGTTAAGAGTGCTCGTTTAGGGTTTTACACGCCTGCCTCAGATTCTGGCTATCATCCCTCTTCTCCCCTACTGACCAGCTTCTTGTCTTTGTGCAAGTTCTTTTAGCTTTCTAAGTTATCTCACTTAAAAATGGGGGTACCTATTTTAGGGAATGATTGCAAACATAAAACAAAGAATGGAGACTGTACCTATCATCACTAAACAGTCCACCAATGTTTGTTGAAAGAATAAACAGGCATTTACTTCCTCTAGTAACCTTGAAAAAACCATCCACAAAGGAAACATGCAGAGTCTTGAACAGTAATGAGAAATTCTGAGGAATTCAAATGTATTGCGCATGTGGACAGCATCATTTCAGGGACTGTCTTTTGCTTAGAGTTTAAAAGCATGAAGAAAGGGAAAATACTGTTTGCATGTGAGACAGGTCTACGTGTTCTCACAATACAGTAATGGTGATTACGACTCTCTAGACACAGCCATACAAGTAGAACAACTCTTGTCTCTTAAAAAACTAGCTTATAAGGCTCTTCAATGTGCCATGGATGAACAGTCTGTGTTCTAGGAAACAAGGAGATTACTTTCTCAATCAAAGAATTTTTATTATTAGCAAAGAAGCTGTTGGGTGAGGATACTAACCTGCTCTGAATGTTTTTGATGAGTCAATCAAATAAGCCCTGGGAACCATATGTAAGGCTAAGTTGGTTTACAACTGTGTCTAATTATATAAGACACAACTTAATTACAATAGAGATGGAGACAATATGGCCATAGCTTTTTTGTTTGAGGACAGGCTCAAATAATAAATTAGGAATAAACAAAAAAAGTTGGCAATGAATTAAAGCTGTAATTGTTAAGATATTTGGCAAAAGAAAAAATGAATTCTACTTTTTACCCAACAGAGAAGGAAATCACACAGAAAAATCTTCTCTTCACTTGTTGCCTCCTTCTGTCAGACTCTGAGACACAGATTCAGAGTCTGCAGAAGTACACTTTCCACAAGACACAAGACAGAAGACAGTGAAGTACAGTCACGTCACTGAGCAAAATTGTTGAAGGACCACTTCAAAGCAAGACTATTGAATCCAGCTCCTTCCATCCTGTTCATTTTAATTGTGAGTCCCTGCTGGGGGACACATCTGGGAGCCTGCTTTATATTCAGGATGAGGAGAACTGGGTCCTAGGATGGTTTTTGCTTCTCAGAAGTGGGGCACTTTTATGGAGTTGGACAATTGAGGCCAAGGCTCAGTCTCAATCCTGTTAGAAAATGAGGGGTTTTAAGATGTGATCAGAGCTTCCTAGCCAAGCTTCTGAAGCTCTCAGGGGTCCAAAGAACCCCTGAGGAATGGTTATACAGGTGGTCTGGGCTTCATATCCATCCCCTCATTTTAAAAAGACAGCTCTAAACTTATGTTTTATGTAATGTATCAGTTGATGCTAACTAGAGAAACAGATTTGATGCAGGATATACAAGTACAGAAAAGTTTATAAGGTTGGCTTACAATCACTGCTTGCAGAGTCAGATATGGAAGCATGCAAAAGGGCCTTTTACATGCTGGAGATCCAAAGGGTCCAGCTGAAGGCCTGGAGTTCACCGCGGTGACCCATCGGAGTCAGTATCAGGAGGCCAGAGGATCTACCGTGGAAGGCTGAAAGGCTGCGCTGGAAGCTGGGAGTCAGCACCCAAGGTGAAAAGGAGACTGGAGAGCTTCTCCAAAGAAGCAGAAGTGAGCCTTTCCTTCCATTCCCTTTCGGGTCCACTCAGGAGGTGAGCCCCTTGGTTGCTGGACTTCTGTGGAAGGTTGCAAGTAAGTATCTAGGAAGATCTTGTCTCAGGCAATCTTGAGCAAGGATGAATACTCATACAGTGTCCAGCTCTGCCGGGCCCCTTTCTGATGCCTCCACATGTATCGATTTCATCCTCTCAACAACTCCTAAGAAGTGTTATTATCGCTCATTTCATGCTAGCAAAAGCTGAGCTATTAAGGAACTTGCCCCAGTTAACGAAATGTGTGACAAACCTGGGCTTTGAAGCAAGGCAGTTTGACTCCACCATTTTTTTTATTTTAAAAATTAAAAATCTGACAAAACAACCATGAAGACAAAAATCAAAACAACACAACAACAGCAAAAAATGGTACATGACCTCAGAATGAAATGATAGGAACTTACAGTGGCTGCTGTATTCCATGCTGTTATCTTCAATGAAGTTGCTCAGTCTAAGGATGTGTGATTGATCAAAGACAGTAACAAGTAAAAAAAAATTGGAAATGATGCAGAGCTTCACAATACAAGATGGTAGGAGTTCAACGGTGATTATTATACTGCATACTGTTTTCAGATCAGTCATTCTGATTACCAAACTCAAGTGTGCAAAACTGATCAAGAAAAGAGAAAATTTTAAGCATTCCTTTCAATAAACCACAGACATCAGCAATACACCTACTCTAGCTATCCTTATATGTTCATATAAATTTTTTTTCATTAAAAAAACAAAAATAACAAAAACAAATACATAAATAAAACAGCACAGAGAGCAATAAAAATGATACAGAATTTCAAAACATGGTGATAGGACATCAATGGTTGTTATATTACCTAATGTCATCTTCAAAATAGTGGCTCCATCACTGATGTTCTTTTTGTTTTATTTAAAAAATAAAACAATGAAAACACATTAACAAACTCACCTACATTTAGAAAATAACACAACAACAATACAAGCAGTACAGAATTTCAGACAAGATGATAGGAAATTAACAATGGCTGTTATATTACACGTTGATATGTTCAAACTGGATACTCAGATAAACAAATATATGCTTATGCTCAGTTTCTTCTCACTGGTGACTTTGTTTCTCAAAGATTCCATAAGAGCAATATCAGAAACTTGGTCTCTTAAACATAAACTTTGCTTCATAAAACTAATCTTGGTCTCCAAAAAACGTCTCCATAGCCAAGATTCCTCTGAGCAAGAATTCAAGCTTAACGCTTTTTAGCAAAGGGGCAAGAGAATGGCTTTGGAAATCTCAAACAGAAGGTAGTCTTTTGAAAGAATAGAGATTAACTTTCGCTCTTCCCTCTTTCTTCCATGCACATTTACTATCTTTCACAGAGCAGGAACCAAACTAAGCCATGGAGATAAAAAGAATTCAAGCCACAATGAATAGCTATAATTCATAGACTCTGTCCTGAGGGAGCCATAAGCAAGTTTCACATTTGAGTCAAGAAGAAAAGCCTAAAGATCGTCAGTATTAAGAGACAAGAAAAGTGGGAAAGGAGGGATCAGAGGATGGTTACAGAGGATCTCACTAGATAAATGAGGCAGAAGGAGATTCAGCACAGATGAATATAGGAAGATTTAGTAAGTGGACAAAGCAGGGGAAGCTACCTTTGTGTAAATGTAGAGCATATTCAAAGGCATGTAGATAAGAAATAGCACACTATTCTTAAGAGTCTTCAAGTAATTGGCATGGCTAGAAGCTGGGCAGTATCAGGGACATCCATGAAGATATCTTAAGAGGAAAGAAAGGAAGGATCTCACATACTGAAGAGCTTACCTTTTGTCCTGATACCAATGGGAAATTTTATGAATTACAGTATGGATCTAGCAACAAACTGCGGATAGGAATGAGAACGATTAATACTATTTCTATTACCAATTGATCAGTGGTAATTGGACATCTATAATTCAAGGCCAAGAGTTGGAAGAAGTTGGTAAGACTTGTCATAACTCACTTCATATGACAGCTCTTTAGAACTGCCTGGAAGACAAAGAAATAACTTCACAGGTGGATGAACTCATGAGGGATAGATGCCTGGCACATAACACACACATATACCAGGAAGCAAGCTGATACTCAGCCGAGAAACCTGACGCTTACCGGAGCTCAACTGTACCTGGCACCTAAACCATTCCTGTTTGAATAATGAATATGCCGCTTGCCATTATCTAATTTTTTAAAATAGATATCTTTTGGGTGACCTTGATTCTTAACTATTCTTATCTTTTGTAAGGTGGTTGAAATAGACCCTGGTCTTCAAATTTAAAGACCCAATTACAAAACTGACATTTTCATTAGCTTTGCCAAAATTTAGTTATTTTTTTACTTCAGTATTTGGAAAAAGAAAGTGAACGAAGAAAAGATATGCAACGTTCCTAGGCTGGGTGACAAGGGAAAGAAGGGACAAGTATGGACCACCTTCCATGCAGACAGACCCTCTGCTAGATTTTCTCTGGGATTATCTTTTAATTCTAAGAGCAATCTAGTGAGGCAAGTAGTCTGATTTTACAGACGAGAAAACCCAGGTGTGAAGATGTAAATATAATTCAAAAAGCAGATTATGATGGTTTCAAGCCCAGGCCTGCTTGACAGCAAAGGCTACACTACTACTTTCCATGCACAGTTTACCTTAGAACATTACCAAAGGTTAAGGAAATTGTGTGCCAGGTATACGCTGCCGTGTGGGAAATGCCAGTATCATTATTTTGATCCCAGGGTTAAGTCGTATATGATTTGTGATAATCCAGGATGTCTCCGGGTGATCACACCTGTTCTAGCAGCTCTTAGGTCACTGTCATTTTTCTTCTAAAGTTTTCAGGCTGAGCTGTCAGGTGCCAGCAATGAAAATGTTATCCCACAAATAGGGCTAATCTGCTCTGCTTCCTTTGGACTGTCTGTGTCTCCTACTCAGTGATCTGATTCAATAAATTTGGCTCTTAAAGAAAATGAGATAGACCTTAAGAAATTATTTCATCTTCACATCCCCTCAAATATGTCCAAGGACTTAAGCCTGGTAGGAGAGAAACCCACACCTGGTTACTGTGAGGAGCATCACACAGCTGGTCTGAGGAGATTACATCATGCAAAGTATGGTATTCCCATAAGCACAATTAAATACAGACACAGTCTTCTTATTAGCATGTTTCAAATATTTAACAAGATCAAGACTATATTTACATGGAGAATGTCTGAGAGGATGAAATTTCTGTTATGAAGGAAACTTGAAATTGTGAGGTGCCTAAGGTAAAGTTCTTCATCTGCTTTTCCTGGCTCACACGTAATCCTTTTGGAGATCTCAGAGGTCCAGGGGAGTGTGCTTAAGCAAGAGCACGTATGTTAGCATCTGTGGTCAGAAAACCAGCAGCTCCAATGGTGAGGACCCCCTCACTGCACATGAGGGCAGAACTTGTCCCTGCAGGTACAGTCGGGGAGGAATTCAGGACTTCCTCTGAATGTTCTGCTGCTTTGATGTGACTGGTTTTTATTTTACCAGAGTCTTTTAAAGAAGTAATAATACGAGTTTACAAAGAATATTCCCCTGAAGTGAGTGATCCGTGAAACTAAGTCTATAAAAAATGAAATGCCAATTGCCCTGAATATCTCATTTAACCCACATAGCAACCTGGCTCTTGAGTAAATTATCTCCATCTAAATAATGAGAACTCTGATGCTTGGAGAAGATAAGTGACTTGTCAGAATCAAATGCTCGGTCCAGAACACAGACATATTGTCTCCAAATACCCTGTTCTAATGACAGCGAAGTGTGCACAGTGCCTGGCACACAGTAACTGCACAGAGAAGTGTAAGCTGGTTGTAAAGAGGTCTTATCACCTATGGTCATAGATGAACAGATTCTCAGGAACCAAAGCTGAATAAGCCTCCAAGCACCGTCTGCTCTCTCTCTGCTCATTGAACAGGTGAAAGACAGGAGGCCAAGGAGGCACTGAGTGGCACACATGTCCTTGTACTTAGAGAACAGGAAATGACAAAAGTAGAATAAGCCAGAGTGGAACACACTGTTTGTTGTTTGACTACACAAAAGCTATTCCCAACCACCTTCTCCCACAGGCAGAACAAACTTCTGAGCAAATTTCTCAGTATAGGTTGAACAAACCAGAACTCAATTTCTCAGCAACCCCTTTAAGTCAGGGTACCACGCGACTCCCACCTTGGACACCGATATATGGGGAAAATTTGCAGAGGAGGTTATGAAAAAGATATTTTCCTTGTTAATGGGAGAGGGGTATGCGGAAATCTGTCATACTTCTGGCCTTTAGAAACAGTGGTCTAATGATGCCTGGAGCATTGGTAGCCATCCTGCTACCTTTATGAGAAGCCTATGGAGCTGCTTATACACTAACCAAGCACTCTGATATTAGGGCACCAATGATAATCTTCAAAACTGTCTAACATTAACATTTGTTAATTGAACAGTATGTGGCCTCAAGGTTTAAATCACTACCAGTTGGGTTTTCTGATATCTTCTCTCTAACATATCCTAACTGATAGAGTAAGAATCAGCAAACATTGCCCCCTGCCTTCTTTCCCCCTCTATCAGTATCTTGAAGTGATCTGGGATTCTGAAAACACCTCTGTTGCATTATGAACTCCATTAGAGCAAGGAGAGTGTCTGTCTTTGTGATGATACGTTCCTGTACTAGGTGAATGGCTAACATACAGTAGGTACTTAATAAATATTTGCTGGTGGGTTTTAATTAATCAGTCCATCACTCTGACCACATTCCCTGTGCATTCCTTTTGCATGCTAGGCGCTGAGATAGGTGGTGGTAATTGAGACAAAAGGGCACTCTACCCTTAATATGTTGGCAGTTCAAAGAGATAGCAGATATGGAGCACAATTATGATGCATAGAGAATAACAGGATTATTGTTGACAAGGACATGGTGTGTATGTGTGTGTGCAGCAACTCATGCTACAGTGGGCACGGGTAAAGACAAAAGAGCCACCTTTCCTCAAAGATTTTCATATAGAGCCTTGGTGATCAGCTCAAAGAGCGAATATTTATTTGGTATCTGCTCTCTGTATAACATTAGTCTTGGAAATAACTGATAGTCATACAAGTAACTAACATTTACAGTGCTTGCAATGCATCCGTCACTATTTTATTATGACTTCCATATACCTAGTTATTTCTTATTCAGAATAGCCCTAAGAGGCAGATACTTCCATTTCTGCATTTTAAAGATGAGGAAACTGAGAAAGTCAAAGATAATCTGCTACAAACCACACAGATAGTAAGTACCAGAGCCAGAATTAAACCTAGGCAGTCTGGTTCTAAAGGCCTTATTTTAACCAGTACATGGAACACACACTCATTGTTCTCTAGATGTTCCCAATCATTTGGGAAGAAAGAAAATGTTTTGATCATTTCCCCAATTTCCCCATTTGATCTTAATCTATATTGTGCTGTATTTTAATTCTAGCAAAGAACCTGGCATCATTTCTGTTCCTTAAGCAGTCACCCCTTTATTGCAGAGCACACAAATTACCTTGAACACAACTATCCTGATTTCCACCTTCATTTTAAATATGGTCAACAAAGGAGTAAGCCTGGAATTGGGCTGAGAAAGTCTTTTCTGTCTGTGGAAAATGAGTTTAAAGGCACTTTCCACTAAAGACATTTTTTCCTTTACAAAATGTGAGAAATGTGAAGTCTAATTGCTTAACTGTGCCAGATATGCTTTTTCAGCTTCTGCGAGACTTAGCTCACCACAAACTGTGCTTACCCTTGCATACACAATGAGCCTCATTAATTCCTTCTTCTTTCCAAACTCACGGAAGGAAAATGGCAACAGAAGGGGGGAGGAGGGAATCCTTCTCATTTTAGCATGCCTGTGTTAGAAGCTTTACCTCAGATCAGGCTCTTTCCTCTCCTGCAAGGGTTGGCCTGTTCTAACCAGCAGAACAGAGGAGGTCAGAATTTACAGCATAACATTTTTCCACTAACATTCTTGTTTCTCTTGTAAAATGCCACATCAAAAAGTACCCTCTGAGGAGATCTGCAAGGAAATGCGGTGACACATGGGGTCATGGATGCATCCTCTCCCTCGCCTCTCATTCCATTAGCAGTGCAAGTACTCTCCATGCTGTCCTAGGTGCCACAGCAGATTCAGTCTAGTGATGATATGCTCAGAATTGCATAAGCCCTCCCAGGCATGGATGAGTAGGATAACCTGACATGGTGTGTATCTATTTCATTTATTACATATCTACTGAATCTCAGGTGACCTAAGTGTTTTAAGTGTATTCAATGTGAAGTTCCCCAAACTACCTGTTTCTAGTTGAAGAACTAGCTGCCAGTATAAGTTTAAAAAGATGCCAACAAATTCTTTAGTATTTCTAACTTCAAAGAGCAAAGGCCAACTACCTTCTCCTTGAGCGTGGGTTCTACGCAGGCTAGAGTGCGGGTTCTTTAGTTGTTTAGTTGTTCTTTGGTTCTTCTTTACTTGTGTAGTAAACAAGTAAGCTCTTTTATGGACTTCTAACAAACAGAATGTGGTATTAGTGAAGGTGTGAGAGTTCTGTGCCCAGTTGTCCCAGAGTTTCTCTCTTTTCGTCTCTCTGCCTCTTTCTGTCATCGCCACCCTCTAGGGGAAGCCAGTTGCCATGTTGTGAGGGTACTCAAAGCAGCTCTGTGGAGAGGCGCTGAGTCTTCCTGTCAACAACCAGCACTGGCTTAGGAGGTGGGAGAGTGATTCATTGCAGAGGGGGATCCACAGGCCCAAGTCAAGCCTTCATCCGCAGACAATGTCTGCACTGCAACCTCATGTGAGACCCTGAGCCAGAACCACTGAACTAAGCTACCAGTTGGTTCTGGATCCACGGTAACTTTGTAAAATGATACACGTTTATTGTTTCATGTGAGCACATTTTAGAATAATCTGTTAGGCAAAAATAGCAAATTGACACACTGCCAAATGTCTTACAAAGGAATGGCATCAGACTTCTCTAATAGCAAGCTTCTTGTCAGCGGCACAGTGTCGGAAGATGATGAAATACTGGGAAGCATTCACGTCTTTCCCAGGGAGCCCACTCTCTCGTGCCTCTTCCTGATGTTAGCCCCATCTGTTATTGCCATTTGCACTTGAACATTTCTCTCACTATTTCTCTTTCTGTGTTAGCCCTTCTTGCCTACCAACCTATAAAGATGTTTTTTATCCTTGAACAAGTAAAAAGCAACCACCAACAAATGAATCTTTATTCTGGCTACTATTTCATTTTTCTATCTTTTCCCCCTTTACTTTCTACTCCTCCTCTGCCTTATCAACCTCTGCTCCCTCACTTTTAACCCAATCATTTTGAGCCACACACATGTGCGCATGCTCTCACACACACACACACACACACACACACACACACACACACACGTGCACACACATGTGCACGCTCACACACATATGCACACATGTGCACACACATGCGCATGCTCACACACACGCACACGCGTGCACGTGCATGCACACACAGAGCAACCACGCTCCCTACTGTGACCAGTGACCTCTTAGACCTCATCTTCCTTGTCCTTCACTCCTTGCTCCTGTGCAGCTTACATTCAACCTGTCCACTTGCCCCTTTTACTCTAGTGGGGTTTCTTCTTCCTGCTGTCTTTTTTTTCTCCCTGAATTAACTGCTACTTCTCAAACTCTCTTTCAATGTGAATCATTTTTCATAGTACCTGCTTACCTTGTGCTTCAAATTAATGTTGAAAGTCCTGGTTCTAAACTAAGGTAGATTTCCTTCCGTGGGACTTCTGGCTTCAACTCCCGCTTATGATTCCAGTTTTGAGTTTTCTTTTCACCCTCCGAATTATAACATATATCATATCGTGTCTTCTCAGAGCACTGCCTTTGTTCTTGGTCAGTGTGCCGTTGCGGGGCATTCCTATAAACAGGGTGGTGGCGGGGGCAGGCTCTTAGCACCAGCTTAATGTAATCTCCTGTAGAAGCTTAGTCTCTTGGTCCATCTCCTACTTTAGACATGTGGCTACTTGATGTATCCCTCTCGCTATTTACAAAGGGCCATGACTCTTATTCTTTAGTAATTTCTGTTATGGAGCTTTCACCCCAGAAGTACTTAGATGAACAGAATAAAAACCTAACATTAAGTATCTTAAGTTCTTCTTTGAGCAAACATATCAAACTAATAACTACCTCTTTCTCCTCTTTTTCTTGTCATCCATGCCCTAAGGAGCCTCCAGTGTCCTCAATATGCTAAATAAATAAATAAATGATTAAAAAAAAAACCCTTTTGGGAAACAGTGTGAGCTTGAATATAGAACCAGAGCAGAACATAGCCTCAGGAAGAATTCTTTTTCGTCTAGAAAAATCACTAGTTCTGATTACTTTCCTGGCTCCTGGCTTTACAATGTAGGTTGTATCTAAAATTGAAGTAGATTACTTCATTTTTATAAATTGTAAATCTAAACTAACAATTTTCATGGGTTTAGGTTTTTCTCATAAGAAAATAACAATTTAAACCAAATTTGGTTAGTGATTAATAACTATATAGACAGCTACAATTTACATGGGATGTTGTAATTTTCTAAACATTCAGAAGAAATTCATTACAAGCTGTCTATTTATACTCACAAACTCACAAAGGACCAGATATCCCTTGTTTTCACTATATTTACAAATTTGTGTCAACTCACCCTTGCTTTCTTTTCTAAATAACTTCAAATTTTTTCTCCTTGGATTGAACAGGGAGGCCTAAAGGAATCATCTTAATAGCCTTTGTTCGGTACTATGTTAAAAATATTCAGTAATTTTCCCTCCTTATGGTTCTTCCACGGCTTTCCCAGGAGCCATCACATCGTTGATATTCATGAGCAACCACTGTGACAGTTTAGTAAACAAGCCCGATGATGAATCCATCTTTTCTGTCACGTGTGACAAAAGTGGTTCACAGGCATTATTTATGCAATTTAGATGTTCAAGTTTTAAATATGTGGTAATTTTATTTCACAAAGGCCCCAGGCAGCAAAGTATTTATTTTACACTCCTGGACCTCGGTAAGGATATGGCATAACATGTTATTGTGTTTATCTTTCTGCAAATTAGCGACATAATATGGAGATGCCACCTGCTTCATGGTGGGAGAGCAGGAGAGAAGTGGAGGATTAATTAGTTAATATCTATGAAGTGCTTTGCAGATGGAGAGTGATATACAAGTGTGAATTTTCATTATGGCTTCCCCTGTTCTCCTAGGTGTCTGCTGGAAAGGCAGATACAAATAGGATAACTTCTTAGAAAAAAAAAATGATGTTCTAACTGATCACTTAGATGCTTTGAATTTGGAGAGTAAAATTTCCTGTACCTTCTTGTGGTTATGGGAATATTTACTCCCTGTCTCTGTGAGAAAGACAAAACAATTGGCATTCTTCGAAAGCACCGGAAATGGGGACCCTATGGAAACCTTGTCCTGTGAAGAAATTGAGAACTGGTGGCCAGCGCTAGATTCTGCCATCATCATATGCTTTTTACCTCTACGCACATGTGTATTTTCCTTCTGGGAAAACAATCAGTTAACTTCTAGCAGATTTGAATCTGAAATTCCACTTGTAGATTTATAACTAACGAAACTGCCTGCACGTTTCCACCGTAATTGCAGGCACTAGATTTACAGTGATGATGAGCTTTCTACTGCTTTAATTGCTACAATGGCCTGCTGCACTTTGCATGCCATGAGTTCACCACCACTGCAGTAAAAGGCTCATAGCAACTTTGTTCTCACTTGCTCCACACCAGAAACTTTCCAAATGTGCCCTGAGAGTTGAAAGGATAAATAAATTGTAGCGCATTCACACAGTGGAGTAGTGGGCATGGCAATGAGAATGAATGACCTTTTTCTAAATCCAGTGCAAAATATATCTCACAGACGTAATAAAAATGGGAAGACAAAACACAAGAGTGTGTCCTATGTGATTGCACTTAATACAAATGCCGAAGGAGCGGACAGAATTTATCTGTTGTAAGCGAGGAGAGCGTTCTGGAATAACCAGATTAGTAAAACAGATTTATAAGCTGTTGAAAATGTTATGTTACCAGATCTGGGTATTGTTACACAGGTATGCTCAGGTTGGGAAGATTTGTTGAGCTGTATGTGTATGATCTGTGCATTTTCAAAATAAAAATATCAATACAAGATATAATAAAATAATACAGTGATAGTCTACAAACTTAATTTTTGTATGAGTTGGGGGAAGATGGCTAAATTTGTGTTTGTGTGGGGAAGATGGCTTTGGTCATGTTTGTCACCCAATGTGAAGTTTGAGAACAGAAGCCAAATTTTGCCAAACACTTTTGTTTATGAAATGAATTGTTTGTAAACAGAAGCATTCACGAACAAAGGTATTTACTTAATTAGTCAACTAATACTGTTAGCTGAGTATCAAAGAGCTGGATGCCTCTCTCTTAGTTTTGGCCACAGAACAGCAAAGCACTTGCTAGATATACCTAGCAAAAATGACACAAACTGGATGAAAATCAAGGAGTTTTCCCAAAAAAATTGAGTCAGAAAAGGAGATAACATGCTACCTCCTTCCATTCCCCAGTTTTGACAGTGCAATAAAGAAGTACCTTCAGATTTCTGCTTGGGATTTTACTATTCACGCATGCTAGATTGAGAGCCACATAAGACACAACGCTAGAAAATGCCCTTGGAATTTAAATTCAGCAATTAAGTAGCAAAGTACAATGTAACTCTCAGTTAAATATGTGACATTCACTCTCAGAAGACACCACTGAAAAGTCTTCTCTTTATATAAGTCCTAATGTAACTTACTTTTCTCCCCAGACCTCTTTTTGAAATACTGTGGTGCTTAAAAACTTTACTGCATGAGAAACAATGGTCTCAGCGTGAGTTTAATGAAAGCGGGTAGGTGGCAGAAAGCAAGAATGTCCCTGAGAAAGCTGAAATTCAGTAAATGAACTGACAAATCCAATTTGGTTACTTTAAATGCGAGATTATGCAATCCCAATCTCAAATTCCAGTGCCTTATTGCAAGAGTCTCTTTGTTGCTGTTGGTTTTGGTAAATCAAAGACCAAACAATATGCTCCCGGTTTCTCCTATCAGCTTTTCTAGACCAAAACTCTATCCTGCCTTTAAATCAAGTAGAAAGGCCAATCTTCTCACTATTAGACACGGCACTGACGTACTACCATGGACACACTGCAGCTGAACCAATATTTTTTCTGTAATTTTCTTTTATTTACTTTTTATTGTAAAGAGAATAATAAAAAAGAACAATAGCAAAATATCAACATAGACAAAGACAAAACAAAGCAAAAACAATAAAAATGATAAAGGGTGTCAGAACAAAATGATAGGAATATTTTAAAAACGGGGGTGGAGTTATATGTAGCTCAGTAGTAATGTTTGCCTAGCATGAACCAAGCCCTGAGTTCTATCTCCTGCCATACAATTATATTAATATTATTTGCTTTCCTTTTCTATAAGAAGTCATAAATTTCTAGAATAAGGAAAAATGAAGCCACAGAGCCAGAGATAAAATTGATCCCAGAAGATGTGACAGCCACTTTCACAACACCACAGACTTCCTGTGACTGTGATCACTTATCCAAGGCATGGTTCTTTACATCCTGGAAGAGACACTGTTCTGCACTAACATGATACAGGAATATATGGATCAGACTATAATTCCTGTCATTATAGCATGCATTCTAGCCCGATGAAACCTATAGTCTGGCTGTAATGCATAGTCTGGCTATAATGAGGCTATGTCTGACTATAACGAACAAAAACTTAGTAAATATGAATATCGTATAGTATGCTTGAAGGTGAAAAATTCTACGAAACCAAAACACAAAATACAGCAAATAACAGGTATAGGAAGTGCTCATGGTGGAATGGGGATCAGATTGATATGTCTAATAGAGCAGTCAAGGTCTTGGGTCTTACTGAGGACAGTCTTACTCTTGGCATTGAGGCACCTTCATAAGGTGAATCGCACACTCAGATCCACCAGTTCCCTTTCTCAGTACCAGGTAGGCTTGTCTGAAGAAAAAGTTTGCATCTACCTCACAAAAAACTAATTGCTAAATCTCAAAAGTTAAACATTCTATGGCCAAGCTAATACTGGCTAACATGTGATCTTTAAACCAGTGTTATCGATTTTCCACCACAGCCATAAAAATGTTTTTAAAAAGCTTTTCAGTAACCAAATGAATCAACTTGTTTCCTGGGGTTATCAAATCGAACCAATTTCATTTAAGGGATATCTGCCAAAAATAATGCTCTTCACTTTTGAGTGGTTGATAATTATGCCATTGTTTCTAGTAATAGATATCAGGACAAATTGTCTTTTGAGACCTCTTCTAGTTTGGAACAATCAGATCAAATCATCGATGAAGAAGAAATTTCGCTCCTGCTCTCAATGGCCTAAATGACAATCATCCATGGGCATCCACATCATTAAATTAAAAACTAAAAATGAGGAGAGACATACAATGCAACTCGAAGGTCATCATCTGGCCTGCACCCAACTCTTGCCTATTTACCATTGTTTTCCCTTCACCTGGTGAACCTGATGTGTCAATCAAAAAAGCCTGTGCATATTTTTTCATACTCTTTGGCTCTTTTCTACCGCTCCTTTATCCTACCTATCCTACAGGCCAGAAATTTGGTCATTTCTTTCCTTATTTCTAGCCTCATTTTAAAGTTTCATGATTTTTTCTCCTTTCTTGAGGCATCCCTCTCCCAACTACTTCTCTTTTCGTTGTCTCCTACAGCAGTAACACTGTCTGCAGTATTTCTTGGCACCAGCCATAGCCTGCTTTCTGCAGTTACGTCTATGTGAGCACCTTCTTTCTCTGGTGGTGCCATAAGACCCTCAAGGGCTTTACTTTTCTGGGTTTTCTCTCAGCTGATGGCAATGAAATGGCAGGAGTGGAACAAAACAGACTCAGACAATAAGAATGGTGTTCCTTCTTCGAAGGTCCTTCCTTTACAAGGTACGTGAACTGAGACTCCAAAGGGTGCTAGCTGCACAGTCATACCTCCAAGCTTTCCCAGGCATGGATGATCTCAATGACACTATGACTGTAGTAGCCTTGTACAGTAATTATAAGACATTAATTTTAAGTTGGAGGCCACTGGCAGAGGTGTAAAAATATGGGGGAAATGTTATCTCTAAATTTAAAAAAATACAATAGGAGAAAATAGTGGGATAAAATGACAGCCACTCACTTACGGTCATTAGTCACACACAAAAAAGGTGCTAAATACCACTGCTATGAGCCTACTGTGTGCCAGGCCTATTCCCTGCAAAGGGCCTGGCAGTCTCATTCCAGCCCTGCAGAGTAGGCTTTGGGTTCCTGTCTGTGAGAGAGAAAACAACTGGCCATGCCCAAGATCACCAGGCAGGAGGAGCCATAGTGACCAGTGAAATAGGTTTGGGTGCTCTTTCCACTGCAGAACCCTTCCTCACCTCTTGAGTGTGAGTCATTCAAGTGACTGTTTCATGTCCTTGTTTGCTGACAACTAGCAACAGACATGAGAGAGTAAATTTCACAAAATGGTGAAAACCTACAACATCATCTCCTGGTACAGAGGAGGAAACAGGTTCATGCCAAATTCCTAAAGTGTGTTAAAGGCAAAAACCCTAATCAAAACTGTATAATGCAAACTAAAGTTCTCCTTCCTGTTGCCTGCCACTGAATAGATGAAGAAGACCTTAAGAAGAGAGATACCATGCTCATGGCCTGGGCTCCTGGCTCTTTATGGAAATTGGTCAGGCCAGATCTGCTGAGCAAATAATGACTAACTTTGAGGCTATAACTTCTTGTATTTAAAAATAAATAGAAGTCTTCGTATTCTAAAACATAAATAATAATGGCAATAGCCAATATTGTATAAAATTTGAAGGAAAAATATTATAAACTAAGGGTAATAAAACTCAAATTCCTATAACATTCTTTCAAAAAGATGCATTATCCTGGAAGAGGGTAAAAGGATTTCTTGTTTTTAAAATAAAATCATGATCTAGCAATAGAATTTATAAGTAGGATTTTATGCCACTAGCTAGCAAAACCTGAAATGTACCTGTCCTTTGATCTAGTAATTCTATCTCAGAATTTATCCTTGGTATCGATATGTCAAGTATATAAATCTATCTATCTATATTTGCTCATGACATCGTTGTTTCACTAGCAAAAGCCTGGAACCAAGCTGAATGCCTGTCAACAGGGGATGAATTAAATAAATTATAGTACTTTCATACAGTGGAATATTTTTCAGTTAGTTAACGTGAAAGAGGTAAGTCTTTATATACCAACATGAAAAGAGTTTCAAGACATACCAGTTACCTACTGGCATAGTAAGATTGCTTAGCCATTAATCACTAATATCAGTGGCCCTACAAGTGTTCATTCCCTAAGCATCTGTGGTCAAATGGGGAATGGCTAGTTAAAGTCTGTCTAATCTTTGTTGGCCCTACTCACATATCTGAGGGTTGCCAGGGTATTTGCCGATAAAGGGTTGGATTGGGTTGGGGAGAAAGCTAAAAGTTGGTTCTGCTCCATGATGCTCACATCTCCAAGCAGGCTAGCGCAGATGAATTCTTGTGATAATGGCAGAAATTCAGGAGAGCAGTCTCAGTACATACCTATTCCTATTTTAAATCTCTGCTTTTTCAAATCTGCTAATATCCCACTAACAAAAACACGTGGTGTGACTGAGTCCAATGTGAAGTGATGGGGCAGGTCAAATGTCTATGGCAGGGAAGAATGCAAAGCTTCAGAAAAGAGTGAAGAATTGAGTCTCCTAGTGCAATTTACCACACTATATAGTCTGAGGAATCATAAATTTTGATAGCTCTCATTACTATACACCTACCTGCCTATTTACTTATGCATGAGCATAGATAGGTACAGTGATACCTAGGTTTACAAACTTAATGTTTTACAGCTTTGGAAAAGATGGTCATGGTTGTGTTTATGTGGGAAAGATGGTTACAATACTCTTTATCACCCAATGTGGAGTTTGCAAATAACAAAATTTTGCTAAATGCTTCTCTTCACAAAACAAATTGTTTGGAAACAAAAGTGCTCATGAACTGAGGCACCACTGTCCATTTATATATATTCCAAGAAACCTCTAGGAAATGCCAAGGGAACTACCTCTTGGGAATGCGGGTTTGTGGAACTGAGTAGGACACCTTTTCAAACCTGTTTTGTTCTTTTTTAAAATAAATGTTATTGGTACACTTTGACATAGGTAATGATCACATTCATCATGGGGAATTTCTATGTGTACATAATGTATCTTTGTTCTTTTCTCCCCACTCCTTTCACTTCAACCCTTCTTCCCCTCCTTATTTAATAAAGCTTTGTTTCCATTTTTTCTTTTCTCTTTGTTTCTTTTCTCTTCCTTCCCTTCTCCTTCCCCTCTCCCTTGTTCTCCTCATTTGAATATTTTCTTCTTACTTTCAGACAGCTATCATCCATTTTGCTCCTCATTTACATTTTCTGTTTCTCACACAAGAGAAACAATGTGATATTTAAATGTGTGTCCAATTTATTTCACTTAAAAATATGGTCTCAAGGTGCATCCATTCAACTAAAAATTCTCAAGCTTATCCTTCTTTATGGCTGAATAGTACTCCATTGTGTAAAAAACATCTTCCTTATCCATTCATCAGTTGACGGGCAGCTGACCTGTTTCCAAAGTTTAGCTATTACAAGTTGTATCACTATAAATATGGGTGTACACATAAATCAGTGATATAAATACTTTTAACTCTTGAGAAGAGGATGGTGAGGTAAATAGCTGGGTCAAATGGAACCTCTAGTTTTAGTTTTTTAAGGAATTGCATGTTGATTTTTCATATTGGTTGTACCAATTTACAATCGGTTGTACCGATTTTTCCCTATCACCCCACTAGCCTTTGTTATTGGTTGATTTCCGGATGATTGCCATTTGTTTTGAAATGAGGTGGAATCTGTGTTGTTTTAATTTGCATTTCTCAAATGAGCGGTAATGTGGAACATTTTTTCCATATATATATTTTTTAAATTTTATTTTAAAGACAAAAGAATGGAGACATATGAACCAGAAAAGCCATAAACAATACAGAAAATACAAAGTTATACAGAATATAGTAGGGAATTAGAACTGGATGTTGTATTACATAGTTATCTTCACATTAGTTAACACAAAAACATTAAAGGAAATACCAAATTATAGATAAGATAGT